>SIJG01000009.1:340025-408088 GCA_023374025.1 Heterodera schachtii | reverse complement strand
CAGACGATGAGTGAGAGAAAAATAGTGGTAAAAATGCTCAACTGCTGCATTGGCAGAGTCAGAGAGGGGTCACAAAGTGTTCGCACAGCATCGAATATGTCCTTAATTTTAGGCGTCATTCTCCCCCACTGCACCTCTTTCTTCGGTTTAATTACCCAAGTTTGAGGTACTTGGCGTATCCTGCCCATAATATCTGTGGCATGGAATAAATTTTGGAACTGCGCTGCCTAACGGCGGTGCTTAAAGTGCATTAAAAATGATGAAAGGATTATCAATTTTTATTTTGTTAAATTCCTAAATGAATTCGAGACCCAAAAATTTGTTCATAATTCATGTGGTAAAAAATGCATTAAAAATAAATAAAAATTCCTTGAATTTGCTTCTGAATTTTTTAATTTTAAATAGAAAATTTCTTTTTCGAAAATTTTACACTAACAAGAGGCGAAGAAATTCAATGAAATTTTTATTAGGATTTTGATTTAAAATGTTGAGAGGTTTAACAAATTTGTACACTGAATGGTGGATCTCAGCAGCAATGAGAAATAACTAACAGAAAAAGAGGAGAAAAGGGCTTTGGCTTTGGAAAATAGCTTATAATAAAAGAGAGACGAGCAGACGATGAGTGAGAGAAAAATAGTGGTAAAAATGCTCAACTGCTGCATTGGCAGAGTCAGAGAGGGGTCACAAAGTGTTTGCACAGCATCAATATGTCCTTAATTTTAAGCGTCATTCTCCCCCACTGCACCTCTTTCTTCGGTTTAATTACCCAAGTTTGAGGTACTTGGCTTATCCTGCCCATAATATCTGTTGCATGGAATAAATTTTGGAACTGCGCTGCCTAACGGCGGTGCTTAAAGTGCAGTTCGAAGTGGATGGCAGGCCAAATTATGAGCGAAATAAGTCCATCACTGTTTCTTGTCCGAACAGCCCGTGGGGTTTGGAAGCGGCATTTAGACCAGCTGAAATCGGACGAGACGAAGCCCGATCTGGATAGCAACAGCGATGCGGACTCAACATCGTCCATTGCTGATCAGACGGAAGATGTAAAGGGGAGGAAGTAGGTGCGTAATCGAATTTCGGCACTGAAAAGTCGAGCCAAGTTCCCATCAAAAGATGGTGTGGCAGATTTATGAATTCGTTTGTGACTGAGTGCTCAGTTCAGAGCTAAAAACTTGAAGTTCCTTTTTGTTGTGACTGAGCTGTAGACCATTTAGCCAAATGGTCTACAGCTCAGTCACAACAGATATCTCATCCACGGACAACTCATCCACAAACCTTTTTTTTTCATAGATTTCTGATTAGGCTTTTATGAATTTCAATTTTGCAGCTAACTTCACCATGAGTATATTATTTTAAAAAGCGGAAATCAATCAACAAATTGTAATTTTAATCATTTTTGGAAAACAAAAATTAATTTATTCCATTTTCTTCTTCGACAACGGGATCAACACCACGAAATTTTGTGGTGAGTGATCCGTTGATGAGATGTCTGTCGATGGCCTACCTATACACGCGCTGGGGGGACATGCATTATTTAAATAGGAATCCCCAATATTTGCCCAAATTTTCACATAAAATAATTCTCTAAAAATGCCATATTAAGAACTTTTTATAAAACTGACAAATTCCAATAAATACAGGTGGGCTTAGCCTCAATTTCAAAAAATGCATAAGATAACTAACTCACTTACTCACTGTTTGTCATAATTTGTTTTTTAGCAATGGTTTCAAATGGACGAAAAAGCGTCGATAAATTCCGTCGAAAAGTGCCATTTTTAACGCACTTCGAACACACAAATTTGAGGCTGTTCACGCACAAAACGTGATTATCTATCATTCCTTAGAATGCCATTTGTCATCCGCTTTATCTTGAGTGCTCCGATTGCGCTGTGCTCGGTTTGGCACTTTTCCATCGTTGCGCTTTTGCCACTTGGAGTGGCACTTTCCTTTCCGTCGATTGTCTCAAAGTCCGTTCGGGTTGTCGCCGCCGGGGAATTGGGCGGGCACTGGCCGTGGAAATGATCAGAGTAATTTGAAAACGGAAAGGGCAATTAAATCAATGATGAGCTGATAGTAAATTTATTAAATTTTCTAAGTTTTGGCATGCCGTTTTTTATTTAATGCTTTTCAGATCGCCGCCAAATCGGCTTCTCCGCTGGTCGGATGGGTAGCCAAAGAAGACGCGGCCACCGATTTTTTTCCAATCAGTTTTTAATTGCTTTTAAATTAAATTTTAGATTGGTGCGATAAATTTGAGCGCCAAGGAAAGCTTTTCATTGTTTATTCTTAATGGAAGTGAAGGGTCGCAAAAGAAACCAATTAATTAATTATAATGAATTAATTAATTAATGAATTTGTTAATTTATTTTCAAAATTTTCATTTGATTTAAATTAAATAATTTTTTAATTAACATTAAAGATTCGGATCATAAAATACTGAAGTTTTTTAATTTGTGCCACCTTTTTGTTCCGTTTTTCATTCGCCGCCCGCCGAGAAAGAGCGGCTTAACAGTGCCTTTGTCCGACGATGCTTTTGCCTCTCCCTTTTGCACTGCATCGACTTTTCCTTCGGCTTTAAACGACAAACTTCCTGGTATGTGACCACAAGCCAAAATTTGAAAAAACAACAAAAAACGTACTAAAATTTGGACCGGGTTGGTTGGGCGCCGACGATTAGGCGCCGGTACGATTGGGCGCCATGGGGAAATTTCGTTTTTAAAAGCAACCTTGACATATTTGACTGTTAATTTCTAAAAATATGCCTTGAGTCCATCCAAAAACCTAAGGAATAATTAATATCTTTTTTATAACGGCATTTATCGGAAATTTGGCTAATGAATCATTCATTTTTTTTCTATTGGACCGGACCGGTTTTGGCATTTAATTTCATGAATAACACATTTCATTTGTGGATGATTGCGGCTTATTCATTTATTTAATTTTAAACAGGACCAGATAAAAAGAAACTTTAATGAAAGTATCGATAAATGCCGAAATAAAAAGGAAATTAAATTTTTATTAAGAAATTGGTTATCTTTTAAAGCCTATTTTAGAACTCTACAGTCAAATATTTAGCCTATTAAAAATGGCCGCTGCCCAACAAATTCGCTTTGACCATCAAACTCATCAATTAAAGGTGCTAACAAATAAAAATTTATAATTAAATGAAAAGTTTTCATTCTAGTCATTATCATTGTCCTATTAAAAAATAAATAATTTCAACTAAAATATTTTTAAAAAAACGTAAATCTTAATGTAGAATATTGAAACTATTAAAAAAAGTCCCGAACTCATTTTTGTCGCAAATTTATTAGGTATTGCCAATGAAATTTTAGGTTTGTTTGTTCACCAAGTTATATGGCCAAATGTCTGGATTTTTTTTCTTGAGATTTTACAGGGTATTAGAAAGCACATAGGACCTTTCACGAATAATGTGTCAGTTATGAAATGCCAAAAGGAATTTTTCATTCTCAGTTAAGGGATGCGCGAAAGAATGCGAGGGAAGCAAAAAAGGAGGAGACAAAAGCTCCGTCCAATTTTTTGTGATTTTTGCAAAAATAAACGAAACACAGACCGATTTTGATTAAAAAACACATCAATGCTTCCTGCCATCGTTTTCTTTCATTTTCTTTTGCCACAGTTTTTTGCTTTTCCTTTTCGTCTTTATTTTTTTCGATTCTTTTCTATTATGTCATTTATCCTAGTATTCAGGGGTCGATGGCAGTTCGTACAATGGCGTTTCGTACAATTTCAAATGGGAATGGCCATAACTTTTTTGTTCGTCAGTTAATTTCTTCAAAATTGATGTCATTCGAAAGCTCTACGTGTTTATCACGGGTAAAAAAATAGGAATGCCAATTTCGGCGAGTTTAAAACAGCCCACCAAAACTTGTTGTTGTCAACGACAAGGTGCCGGAGAAGCAACCGTCCCCGGTGGACGAAAGTTTGGAAAATATGAAGGAACAACTTGGCAAAATTTCGAACAAACTCGACTTTTTTTAGACGAATTTGTTGGAAAGCCTTTGCAAATGATAGACGAAAGCATTCCAACAGCTGCTGATCAGCAGCAAAAGGAAACAAGCCGAGCTGATCAGCTACAGTCCCAAAAAATGATTTTTTATGTCTTAAAAAACTCGCTTTGATTGAAAATTAAACAGGTAAAAATGCTATTTGTTAGCTTTTCATGCGATATCATATTTGCAACAACAAAAAAATATGTTAAAACATAAAAAACCCAGCCCTGTAAATAAATATGAACCTTAAATGCCGAAAAAACTAATAAAAATGTTACCTTTCTCTTCTACATGGCTTGTCAAAATTGTAAAATTGTCTAATTTTTTAAGAGATGAGAAAACGCTCATATGTATTGAAAAAAGGATCCAACAATCGAGTTATTAATTTAAATTTAATTTAAAATATATTTTGAAAGTAAACTTAATAATTTAGCTTTTAAAATTAAGAAAATTCATAATAAAAATGCTGCCCCGATCCCTTTTCTCATTTATATTTTTATCTTTGTGAGAAAACAATTTTTGCTCAAATAAAAAAAATAATAAAAACAGAGAGATACCAAATTCAAATTATGTGAAATCATATGCTGTTCTCATCTTTTTTTAGGTCATCATTTTGCCGTAATTTTTTTATTGCCCTCCCCATAGTTTTGGTTAAGAATTGACCACCAATAGTAAATTGTTCTTTTAATTTTTCCATAAAACATAGAGATTTTATTTTTCATCACTCTGGAGTGCGGATCCTCACCAGAAATTGCCATGCCTAAATCGTTGGTTGACCGGATGAAGCATTTGTTGAGTTGATTACGGGTGAGTACGCGGATGTTAACTTTTTGGTTGGCGATGGAGACGAAAAAGAGGCGAGTTTTTGGAAATCAATTTTAATTTCAATTTTAATTTTAATTCTTTTTAAGATTGTTCAAGCTCATGAAGTGATTTTGAACTACGCTTCCGACGTTTTTGAAGCAATGTTCCGTTTTGATGCAAAGAAAGAAAGAGCGGAGAATGATAAAAAATGAACATGGTTAAACATAATCTCTCCTATTTCGCTAATTAAGTTTTTAATTAGCCCATGATAATTACCCTAATTAATTTTAGTCTCTGCTGACTAACTAATTAATTAGTCTCTGCTAATTACCCTAATTAATTTTTAATTAGTTTCTGCTAATTGCACCAATTAATTTTCAATTAGTCTCTGCTAATTGCATTAATTAATTTTCATTAGCTCCTGCTAATTGCCCTGTTGTGGAGATCCCCGATGTTGAAGCAGCAGCATTCAAAGTGATGTTGAGCTTCATTTATACGGAAGAGTTGAGCGAATTGAACGGAGACAATGCAATGGCAGTGCTTTATGCCGGTGAATTTAATTTGTGGGAAAATTAAAGATAATTTTTTAATTTTTTAATTAGCCAAAAAGTACAACATCCCTGGCCTGGTCGACGCAACATTAAAAATTCCCTTTTCGCAACTAAGCAATATCTTCTTTGCATATGTCCATGCTCAGCTTTTCGACTTGGAAGTGGAGAAATATTTTTTGAAATATTTAATTAATCATTATGAAAAAATTAATAATTATTAGGGATACTAATTTTGTCGCTGATTTCATCATTAGCGACGAATTTTAAAATATAATGATTCATCTGTTTAAAATAAATTTAACGCCTAATTCATAACCTTTGTGATTTTAAGCCTTTTGTTATATTAGTAAGCATTGTTTACATTTAATTTTCTGTCCGCCTATGTAAAATTGCCGTATTTAAACCATTGCAAAATCACCATTTTTCGTCGTTCAATTTGTTAATTCGTAAATAAATTTGTTCGATCAAAATTCACTAATAAATCGTGAAAATAAATAATTGAAGTATTGGGAAATCCAATAAAATAAATTTAATTTAAATATAATTAAATATTTAAATTAATTCTTATTGACTATCTGAAAAGGGAGTCAATAAATTTGAGGGAAATACCTAAAATTTTTGCTGATTTAATACGCACGGATAAGCACGGAAAAAGCATTTTCCACTTGGTTTTGGGCTTCTACGATGACTTTATAATACCTATTCTTACCTATTTGGGAGTTTTTCTACCTATTACCTAGGTACCTATTCGGCATTTTTGTTACCTATTTAAGGATTTTCAGGAAATTACTTAACAAAAAATAAATTAAATCAAAAATACACCCCTATGAATTGGAAAATTTTCTCAAAATTCTTCCATCCCGCAAAATTAATTTATTTTTCTTGACAAAATTTTTAATTTAAAATCTCAACATTTTCTAAGAGTTTATTATAATATAGAAATTATTCTTTTACACAGAACTTGAACCAAAATTTTACTTTTTTGGTTTGCTTTTTTCCACTAAAAAATCGTTAATAAAAAATTTTATTTACCTATTTTTCTACCTATTATGTACCTATTTAGCAATTTTTCTTATCTAAAATTAGCAGCAACTAATAATTATTTAAAGATTTTTCATATTTTAGGACTATGCCAACAATTGTTTGGCTTACATCGATGAGAATGCGCACATTTTATTCAAATCGGATGCATTTTTGCAAATTGATCAGAATTTGTTGTGCGAAATTTTAGCACGTGATCAATTGCATAACGATGGAGAAATTTCAATTTGGAAAGCAGTAATTTTACTTATTAATTCATTTGATTATTTTCCATTAATTGAAATTGTTTTTTTTTCGGCACTCCGTTGGGCTGACACCAAATGCCGTCAAAATGGCATTGAATGCTCCTCAGGGAATCGTCGTGCCGTTCTTGGTCCGGCACTGTTTAAAATTCGCTTCCCACTTTTCTCACAAATGGAATTTTTTGAGAAAATCGGTAAAAGCAGATTTATTAAAGAAGTTATTTATTTATTTTTACAAAGAAATGAAAATTTTAATTAAATCAAATATTTTTAAAATTTGGTTGATTTTGAGTGAAGTTATGAATAATTTTTTCAAAAATTTTTTATTTAATTGTTTTTGAGGTTGGCCAATTTTGATTATTTTTTTCTCTCTCAAAATTGTGTGTAACCTTTTTTCTCCGGTGTATTAACACAGCAAGAATTGACAAACGTGGAACAATACCGTAGCAAACCTAAAATTTGTGGTGGTGCGTCCGGTGGGATACTGTACACATTGAAATTTCCGTGCCATGAGCGTAATTTGACATTTGGCAAAATTGTGATGGAAATTGAAAAAGTGTCAAAATTTGTGGGAGAAAAAATGTGCCACATTCGATGCAGCAAATTTGTGCACATCAGCGGAATTCCATGGAGAATTGTGGCACAAATTAACACAAACGAAGCGTTGGCATTTTACCTCCAATGCGATGTTTCAATGAAAGGTTCGCAAATTACAGCAATTAATAGGGCTGCCAGTTTTTGGCACAAAAAATCGCGAAATAGGCATCAAAAAGGCAGAAAAAAAAATCGCAAAAATTAATCAAAAAAGTTAATTTTGGTTTTATTTCAATTTTTTACCAAGAAATAAAAATTTTATTGAATAAATTTTTGGGAAAATTTTTCAATTCATAGAGGTGTTTTTCTGAAAATTTTAGTTCATTTTCTTATGGTTTAGGTATATCGTTTTTGTTGCATTTTAAGAGTTTTTTGCGAAAATCCTGAAAATGGCGCCACAAATGGTGATTAAATAGGCTAAAAAATAGGCATTATAAAACTGGTCCTAGCAGCTTCAAACCAAGTGGAATTCGTGCTTATCTACACGTTTTAAAATGCGCAAAAATTTTGGCATTTGCCTAAAAATGGCAGCTTTAATTAATTAAACATTAACTAAAAATAAGTTAATTTTAATTTGCTGAAGATTCGAATTGGAGCTGCGAATGTTCGGCAACTTTTCAAATTGTTTCGCAAAATGCCGATGCAGACAATTCCACTGGAAGACTTTTTGGCCAAGTTATCAACCATTCAACGAATCGCATTGGGTTTCCTAATTTCATACCCTTTTCGGTGAGTGATTGGTATGGATGCGATTTTTAGTGACGAAAAATCTCAAATACATAGTTAACTAAAATAGTGAGTAAAAATGCCAAAAAAGTGACAAAAAGTCCGAAATAGTGACATAATTTTCAGTCAAAAATTGAGCAAAAATAATTTTTATTCACTAGTTACAGCAAAAAATTTTGGGGGATGAATTTTTGGGAATTTTTCAACTTCTTATGAGTTATTTTTTGGTTTTTTGCATTTTTGTTGAGAAATTTCCAAAAAAAAAATGTCGAAATAGTGAAAAAATGTGGAAAAATGCCAAAATAGTAAATTTTAACTATTTTTAACGAAACGCCAAAATTTTGATTTCTAATGACCGATAGTGAAATCAGAATCGAAAATTTCAACGCAATGTGATTTTTGAGCTCAAAAGAATAATTAAAACCTAAAAGTCGTAGCCCTAGTTATTGTGGTCACGATTTTCTTAATTGACCCCATTATGGTTAATTAAGGAATTGATGGACCTGGGCAATGGCTTTTACAGCAAAAATGAGGACAAAATGACATTGGCCATTCATTTTTCGATGAAGAATGGAAAAGCGGAGAAAACGGAACCAAACAAATCGGACAAAACAATTTTTTTGAAAATTGAAAAAGTGTCCAAATTTTTTCGCGAAATCATTGGAAGTGAACGAAGAAGTGAAACTGTTGTGCACGTCAAAGGACTTCCGTGGAAAATTGTGGCAAAAATAAATGCGAGTACAAAAAGCATTGGGAAGACTTTGGGCTTTTATCTTTTTTGTGCCGTTCCAAAAGGAAGTGAGTGAAATTAATAAAATTCGATACAATAATAATTAGAGCCCGGATTTTTAGGTTTTTGTCTATTTTATGGATATACTTGGTGGGAGATTTGATTCCGAGCAACTTTTTAGCACCTAAAAAACCTAAAACGGGTGGGGTTAGCACCTATTTTGACATTTTCTACTTTTAACACCTATTTGGGCCTTTTTTCCTGAAATTTATTGCAAAAGTGCAATGAATACGAAACTAAACCCCACTAAGAATCGGTCCCAAAATTTCAGAAAATAAACCCCTTAAGAAATCGTAAATTTTCTCAAAAATTTATTTTTTATTTTCTTGACAAGTTGAAATTTTGCGTGTGAAATTGATAAAAAATGATTCATTTTTGGAATTTTTCTGCATAAAAACACTGGTTTTTCCAATTTTTAACAACTATTTCGCAACTATTTTGCGCATTTTGGGTATATTTGCACTTTTTGGCAACTATTTTAGGGTGCTTGGCGAACCGAAAAATAATCTCAGTGTGGGCGAACCGAAAATAGTCGCAGTGTCAATAAAAATATTTAAATTTAATTATTTTAAAGCATTTTTTAAATCAAATATTAACAATAATTTTAAAATTTTCAAATAATAATCATGTAATTTCGAGGCTCAACTTTTCGTCAATGTTTTTTCTTAAATATTCTGCTCAAAATAAATGCTAACTTTCGTACCATTAATAAATGCATAATAATTTTTGAATTTTAACATTAGTGTAAAAAGAATAGGGATGAAGGAAAATTTATGGAAAAAATGCATAAAATTTATGGGGAATCGAATGAAGAACTTAAATTTACAAAAATATTGGGTGAACTTTCAATAGAAAATTAGTAGCTTTTTCTTTCTAGAAATGAAAAATCCTCTAGTAAGCTTACTTTCCAATCAATTTGATTGCTTCAAGATTTGAAATTAAAATTTTCGTTTCGATGTAATTTTTTTGGTCGGAGATGTAATGCTTTTATAGTATTCTTTTTTAGTTTATTTTTAAAATAATTTCTAATTAAATTTATTATTTTTCGAGACCCAATTGAATTATATAATTAAATTTAAATATATTTATTGACACTGAGTTTAATTTTCGGTTCCCCTATTGAGACCATTTTCGGTTGTCTCAGGCTATTTTAGTACCTATTTCAGTGTTTTTAGCACCTAAAAATCTTAGCTCTAATAATAATATTTTATATATTTTAATTAATAAATTGACTATATACGGCTTCAATGAATTCATTTCGTTTGAACATTTGGTTTACACATTAAAAATTTAATGACAAAAATAAAAATGGCCAAATTTACGAAGGAAATGAATCATATACAAAAAAAAAAATTCTTGATAGCAAACTTTGGACATAAAGTCGTTAAAAAATAAGTCGGCATAAAATGTCACAAAAACCAAAAACAAAAATGCTTTGAATAAAAAATTTTTTGGTTCTTTGTTCATGTTCGAACAAATCCAAGTTTTGGTGTATCATTTGAAAGCACAAAGTCTGAATAAGGTAATAATACGAGAAAACGAAAGAATTCCAAACGAAATAATCAACAATTACTTAATGAATTAAATCTTTTTTGGCAATTGCCTAAACGCTGAGATTTATATATTTTAACTTCTTTATACTTTGTGCCTTCGAATGATATCAAAAACATAGGGTTTGTTTGAACATGAACAAAATTATTGTATAAAATCTAGGTGTATTGTTAATTGATTTGACTCATAAAAGTCGATTGGACTAATAAAGTGCAATAGAGCCATTTTTTTCGAATTTCTAAAATCAATTTTGGGCCAATTGAAACTGGACCTATAAACTTTAAAAATAATTATTGATTTTTTTCGCTTTTTTTTTTACAAAAAATTGTTTTTTTTTATCAAAATAATTAAGGAATGGCTTGGCACGGAGATTGGATGGTATGACAAGGAGGAGGACAAAGTGACTTTGGCCATTGACATTTATGTGGACGATGAAGAAAGGGAGAAACCATTTGGCTCAATTTACGGATAAATTTATTATGGCACAGTTGCAATTTGTTTTCATTTCAACTATTTTTATTCAGAAAAATTAAAGGAATTTTTTTGGTTATAAATTGAAAGCTGAAGTAAAAGATTTTTTCTGTAATTAAATTCTTGGTTCAAAGCAAAAACAAACAAAAAAGCTTGATTTCGGCATAAAATGCTAAAGTAGGCAAAAAAGGCAATTGTTTATAAAATCAAATCCACATAAAATATTGGAGTTTTAAGAAAATGTGAAAAAGTCAATTAAGCAATTTCTATTTGATCACTGAAACTGATTTTCATCTAAAAATTTTTATAAATATTATTTTTTTATAAATTCACCAAAAATTTATTACGTTATTAATTTAATAGTGAATGAATTTTTATGTTTTTACTTATTTTTTTGCGAATAGTTTTTGATTAGAGAAGCAACGCATGGAAAACACTTTCAAATATTAATGCTTTCCTTTCGAGTTAAAGCGGGAACAGGAAATTTTGGAAAAATTAGGAAGCCCGGATTAGGGGACCTACTGGGCTTTCAACCGGTCGGCCAGGGTCTCATCGTATGCCCCGCATATGGTCTGCGCCTTAACCCTAATTCAAATGCCAAACTTAAAATGTACCGTTTTTATTTTTTGAAAAAAACTATTTTAAAATTTATATCACTTTTACTAGAGTGGTACGGGACCGGGAATTTTGGTCAAAACCGGGGCTTTTCCCGGCCCCGGTCAAAATCGGGACTTAGGTACTCAGTTGTACGTGTTTTTCAGTACCAGGTCCCGGTCCCGTACCACTCTACTTTTTACTCGTGCTGGGTCGTTTCCTAAAAACCGCCACTTTGCGCGTTTCCTAAAAACCGCCAAGGGGTAGGAAAACAAAAAATGTAAGACAGAAAAATTCGTTCATAGCCCAATTTCAACCAAATTAATATTTCATGGTGTCATTCAATAGCTCTAGATGTTCTCTATAAGTATCCAATTTTGAAATTTTTTTTAACAAAATTGTAAAAAATTTATGTTATTAGATTCCACAAAATCCTAAGTCGGAATTATTTAACCAGAACTTTTTTAAAACTCGATCAACTTTTTTGAAATAATTAAAAGTAAGTAGAAAATTCTTAGGACTATCGAATATATAAATTCATTTTGGCTTATTTGAATTAAATGTTTAAAATTATATTTGTATGACCATGGCAAAAAACATAGCCTGTTCAATGCTTTATAACTTTCTTTCAGAAGCAATAAGATTAAATTTTCTTTTTAAAACTTCAAAGGCCTCTATATAATCTATTAAAGAATAAAATTTCAAAAAATTTGATCGACTTTTAAAAAAAGTTCTTGTCAAATAATTCCGACTTAAGATTATTGAAATTTAATAACGATAACTTTTTTACAATTTAGTTAAAAAAAAATTTCAAAATCTTGTAGAGAACACCTAGAGCTATTGAATGATACCATGAAATGTTAATTGGCTGATAATGAACCAAGTTATGAATTTATATGTTATATGTATTTTTTGTTTTGTACCCGTTGGCTGTTTTTAGGAAATGACCTAGCACCCTTTTTACTATTCACTTCATTCCACAAATAATTGGTCGTTTCCATTTCTTTTTTCATTTTATCTCAGACAGTTTTTATTTTTTGAAGAATCCAACAAAATGTCAAAATTTTGCTGAAAAAGCATCGGAAAATTGGCTTTAATGAAAGAGAAAATGGAACACCAATTGTGCACACATTTTCATGCGAAAGTGAGTTCAAATAAACGGTGAAAATTAACAAATTAATGGAATGGACAAATGAACAAACAAAGGACGAAGAAAAATAAGGGCAAAACGGTGCATTTTTGTCTCATTGAATTATCCCTTTTTCATTGTCGCAATTTTTTTATTGCCTCCTCCTCCTTCTCCATTAATTAGCAATTAATTGCCCCTTTAATTAACTGTCAATTAAATCAAATAACTGAAAATCAAAAAGAACCATTTGATTTTTTTCAAATGCCTTCCCAACTTTTTCCCGCCGTTGGGCTCAATGCGTTGGCATTTGCTCCCGCCCTTTTTGCTGGCCTTTTCATTTTCATTTCATTCTTCGCCGGAGGAAATGGCAAATGCCTCGTCGCCCGTGATGGCCATATCCAAAATGAATCATCGCCGAAACCATTGGAACTTCAAAGTATTCGATGAATTTTGGGACGGAGTGGGACCAGGGTTGGGCATAACTGGGTTTTGAATTACGGAAATACGTAATCCGTAATTACGGCGATTTTCTCAATTACGGTAATCCGTAACCCGTAATTGCGGGGGCAAAAAACCCCGTGATTTCCTAATCCTTAACCCGTAATTACGCCCAACCCTGGGTGGGACCGAAGGCTCGAAAAATTTCTCGAAACCCTGTAGGCTAAAAAAACTCATGAAATCGGGGAATCCGGTCTCCCATCCTTTGTTGGCACAATGCCAATGATCATAAGAGTCTCTCTTTGCTTAGGTTGCGTGAACTTTCGCTGTCCCGACAACTACGAATGCAACAATGCTTATAAGTGCTGTAAGTCAAATTGGCAGAGAATCAATCGGCGGAATGCCGCCAAAATGAATCATTTGTCGCAAATTTTACTAGGATTTTTGAATTAGTTTTACGCATAAACTATCGTAATTATTAAAAATTATTCAAAATTTAGGCTTATCTATACTGTCCGACAAAAGGCATACAGAAAAGTCGAGCATTTCAAATGCGCTTGGTCAGCCCTAACAACACACAATTCGAATTTCATAAAAGCAATTTTACTGTGACCGATGCAGAATGTTTGATCGTTGATTTTTTTTTGTGATCTTTTTTATAATTTCATATAAGAAAATGTAAATTTTTCATGAATTTCATTCATATGAAAAAAGGGAAAATCTTAGAAATGTGATCAGAGAATAAATTGGTAATGGAGAAAGAAAAAAACGGCGGATTTTGGAAATGATTAAGCCGAGAAGCGATTGATTTGCAGGAATCACATTATAATGAATTGGCAGATTGATTTGTGGTAATGAAAAGTGTTGCTTTTTTGAAAAACATGTGTTAAGTGAATATGATTGTGTGGAATGGCTGGAAGGGACGTTACAGTATAGGCCATCATTAGGGCTGCCAATTTTATGTAAATACATATTTTTTTCCTGGATTCTCCATCATACATTCACAAGGGGTGTCTCGACACCCCCCCCCCCCCCCTCGTCGTAAGGGGGGCGGCTGTAAAAGGGAGGGGGTCGTCGTGGAGGGGGGTGGAGGGGTCGTAAAGAAGGGGGAAACATTTAAAATTTGCACAATTTCCTTAGCGAAATCAATACAAAATTCAAAAAATTTTCCCGGCGGCGCCTATCGGCACCGCCGGACCGCCCGCCCCCTTCCCCAAAAGTTTTTTGGAAAAAAAGCGCCGCAAAAAAAAGGTGGTCTGAATAGCAAAAAAAAAAATAAATAAACAAAAGATCGTCGCGCCTAAGTAAAATTTGACCTTTGTATGAAAAATCAAAAATCTCGGGCCCGAGACACCCCCCCCCCCCTGTCCCAATCGTCCGTCGTATGGCCCTTGGGCTGAGACACCCCTTGTGAATGTATGTTCTCCATGGTAAAAATAGTAGGAATAACACTTTCTTTTTTATGTTTGTGAACAAAAGATGGGCCTTTTATTTGCATATTTCGGGGTTTCTATACTTATTTCCATATATCGGGCTTTTTAGACTTTAGCACTTTTTCCTATATTTTTGCATTTTTTGAGGATTTTTTAAGAAAATTTTTAATTAATGTCCCAAAAAATCAAAATTTCGCAATTTTTTCGTGCATCTTTTCTTTCTACATATTTTGAGAATTTATATAAAATTCTTGTGATAAATAATTTTTTTTTTAAAGTGTACCCCTAAAAATTTTTTGAGAATTTTTGAGATTTTATAAAAATTTCTTGTGAAAAATTTAAATTTTTTTTGAAAATATTCACCTAAAAAGGAAATACCTAACATTAATTTTTAAATATATAAAAATGTGATTTTATGCCTTTTTCGGTCATTTTTATGGTATTCTGTGCCTATTTCACCGTTTATGAAGAAATTTTTCCAAAAAATAAACATTAAATTTTTTTTTATATATTTAAGTATTTTTCTTACATATTTCAGGATTTTTTTTTTAATTTATGTTCATATTTTGACTACTTTTTGTATATATTTTTGCCAGCCCTAGCCATCATTTTGGATGTTAAACAATTAATTAAAAAATAAAATTTAAACAAAAAAGGGCAATACAAGATAAATACGCCATGGTGGTAGTAAAATGAAAAAATAAAATATGAACTTACTTAAAGTCAACCAAATTTACAATTTGGTATCATTCGAAAGTTTTCCTTTTCCTCTACCAGAATTATGTTGAAAAATCAAAAAAAATTATATCATTAAATTAAAAAAAAAATCGAGATTTCAGAATCTTTTGGCCATATTTTTTTTGAAGAAATGTCCTTTAACCCATTTGGAGACGGAGACATAATAAATTAAATTTGAAATCGACAATGTTATAAGAAGTGTTATAAATTATATGGATTAATATATATTTTCTGCGCATATGCTATGAAGAAAGGGGCTCAAAGAAAGCATTTCTACGTTAATTTTTTTTTGATTTGGTGAATGTTTTTAGTCCATATAAATCCATATTTTGGGGGTTTTCGGGAATAAATGCATATTTCACCATTTTTGCCTTTTGTCCATATTTCGGCCATTTTTGGCAAATTTTCACAAGAAAAAGAAAAAAAGCGAAAAACCCCCTAAAGATCGACTTTTTTGGAAATTAAAAAAATACACCCATAAAAAGAGAATTTTTCGAAATTTCGCAAATTTTTTTAGGTATTTTGTCCGCCTCCGAAAATTTTCGCTGAAAGCAGAATGACATTATTACAAAAAATTTTGAGATGTATTTAAGTGCAATTGTGAAGCTAGAATTTAATAAAAATTGGCATTTATTAAATGTATATCCAATTTTTTGGCAGTTTTTAGCGTATTTTAATTCTGTTTTAGCAAATATTGAATATAAATACATTTTTCGGAATCTTTTAGGGTTTAAAATATATTTCTGCCTTTTTTAGTCCATATTTTATGCCCATATTTGGTATTTTTTAGTCCATATAATTTATAACCCTAGTTATAAGTAAGAAAAGAAAATATATTTACGTCCTTGTAATTTGTAATTTGTGCTCACACTCGTATAAAAATACTCATTGATTTGAGCTGATGGCCTTCGTCGTCAGCGAAAAACAAAATTATTTATTTACGTTTCTTTCTCACAATTTGTCCCCACAATTTCGTTATTCTTTTATTTTTAAAATATTTATTTTATTAATTTTACGAAAAGAATTCCTAAAAGCTAAAAATAATAATTGAAAATTTTTAATTTTAATGAAATAAAATGATAATTAAAATTTTTTCTAAAATTAAGGAATTTTCCCATTCCGATTGGTTTATAATAATTTTTTGTATTCGTTCTACTAAAATTTTATTGCTCACTTCGTTTGAGCAATTTATTTTAAGCATTATTATTATAAAACTTAATTAATTTCAAATAAATTTTCGCTCATTTTTTGTCAAAATAATTAGAAAATAAAATTATTTTAGCTAAATGGAGATAATTTACGCAATTCTAAGCATTTTTGGGTTGCTTTTTCTGCTCTGTTTGCTATTCAAATTTCTTGGCGCAATTTGGCGTTGTGTTTACCCCTATTTTATTGCACGTCCAAAAGATTTGCGCCGATTGGTCGGTGCCAAATGGGCCGTGGTCACCGGCGCCAGCGACGGAATTGGCAAAGAATATGCAAAACAGTTGGCCAACAAGTGAAAATTTTGATTTTTTTGTCCAGTAATACAGGTCCAGGCTAAATATGAAAAAAATCCAGCTCCAAGCAGGTCAAGATTAAGACAAAAAAAATTTTGGAAAATTGTAATTTCAACTGACCATATTTTAATTCGTCATCAAAATTATGATTAAAAGATTTAAAACCATTTCTTATATTATATTATTATTTTATTATCATTAATTAATTTATATGTCCTGAATCCAGGCCTTGACGATTCTTTCCAGGATCTGGATTTTTATGGGTTGTGGTCCAAAAAGTGAAGGTCCATGGTATCCAAGCCCAGGGTTTTTTCGAAATGCCGAACTCTGATGAAAATAATAAATATTTTTTAAATAATAGAAAATTCACCATTGATTAAGTAATACCGGAAATGTCGGATAATCCATTTAATAAAAAAATTATAAAAAAACAATTTATTAATTTCATTTAAATTCAGAGGCTTCAACTTAATGCTAATTTCGCGCTCGGCTGACAAATTAAAAGCAGTGAAAGAAGAAATTCAGCCAAAACAATTTTTGCAGCCGGAAGTCAAATGGATTTCATTCGACTTGACAAATGGGAACATTGAGGACTATGAAAAATGGCTTTTCCCAGAGCTTTCAAAAATTGACATTGGCATGCTGGGTAATTGGAAAATATAATTGAATTAGAAAAAAAATAATAATGTTTGAGCATGGGGTCGGATCTCGGGAATTTTTTAGCAGAAATCCGGATTTTTTTGATGGATAAAACAAAATCGGAGAATTTTACTTTATCAGAAAAGGTGCCTCAAATTTGAAAAATGAAAATAATACCGTGCTTTTTGGCTCCCCAATTGTGATGCCGCAAATTTTTTTTAATTCTCAAAAAAAACACAAAAATTAATAAAAAAAAATTTCTTGGCTTCTTACGATCAAAATCATTTGGAGGAAAATTTTTGGAAATTAAAAAAAAATGCACAGCAAAATTTATTGTTATTGTTGATATGTTTAGTTAATAATGTCGGAAGTTTTCCGCCGTTAATGCGTTTTCACGAGCTCACCGGTGGACATCGAAGTATTGCGAAAGATTTGGTAAATTTAAATGCTTAACAAAATCCCATAATTTTTTTTAATGAAAATTGTTTTTTTATTTGCTGTAAAATTGAAAAAATATGTTACAAGAATATATTAATAATATTTCATAATGCCAGGGCTCGTATTCGTCCTTGAATGGCAATGATGTCTTTGAGCTTGGCATCCCCCGCTTGAAAATTTAAAATATCCTTGAATTCAAGATGTTCTTGAAAATGAGCATTAAAAAACATTCAAATTTTCCATCACAAAAAAGTGCACATGCGGTGAAACAAGGAAAATAATTAGCGGAAACAAAAAAAAGTATATTAGAAAAAACGGTAAAGAGGCGAAAACTACAAAATACCTTTTTAAGCAATTTTTTGATGTCCTTGGATTTCGTGAACTTTGCCCGTTATGTCCTTGTAAATCGGTATACCTGTTCTTGGAAAGAGTAGACGACGATACGAGCCCTGCATAATGCCATATCATCCAACACAAACACTGAAAAATTAAAAACCGACAATTTTAAATTTAGATTTTGAACACAATGCCACACACAATTTTAACCGCATTTGTTTTAAAACAAATGACTGTACGAAATAAAGGCATTATTGTCAATATTTCTTCGGTGGCTGCTGTTTTCCCACTTTTTCATACAGCTTTATATTCTTCAGTTAAAGTACGAAAATAATTTAAAATAAATTTTAAAAAAATTTAATTAATTTTCAGAAATATCTCATTTGGTTCTCGTCAATCTTGCGCAAAGATTATGCTGACACTGGCATTGTCATTCAGAGTGTAAATATTTAATGTTCCTACCATTTTTTTAAAAAAAAAAAAAATAAAAATTGAAGAAATGTTCAATTTCTAATATAATTTATAATAAATAAAATCGAATTTGTGTAAAATTAATAATAAATTAACAATTGTTTATAAATTATTTTGAAAAATTGAATTTTAAATATTAATAATTTATTAAAACTTATTAAAAAGCCTTTAAAATTAATAATAGAAAAACAGATATTTTCAGATTCTTCCGGGCATTGTTCTCACTAAAATGTCACAGGAAGTCACACACTTAGAAAAACCGGGCTTTTTTAGTCCGACACCCAAAAAGTTTGTCAATTCGGCACTTCGTACAGTAGGACATGCCGACGAAACTACCGGATGCTTTGCCCATCAAATTCAGGCAATTTTATTTTGTCGATTTTATTAGGGCATCCAATTGTACCTGGGATATTGGAAGCGGATAATTTTTAGCTTGTTTTGAAGCTTACTGGATGTATTTCCATTTGCATTATTTACGCATATTTCGCTATTTGACCTCTAAAAACCGAAAAATTTTCCAAAACTTCATTTTTGGTATTTTCTTGAAATATTAATAAACCTAATTTTTTGAAAAATTGAAAATTTATGTCAAAATTAATTCCCAAAATGGAAATAGATTTTTTTTCACTTTCTTCAAAATTATTAAATTAAGCTTTATTTTGGATTTTTTTCTAAATGATTTTTCACACCATCATTAGTCATTTTCGTTTAATGAAAGTGAAGAATTTTGGAAAAACTTGCCATCAATTTGGAAAAATTATGTGCATATTTTTGATGCCTTAGTTATTTTATTGTATTAGCCCCACTTTGGAAAAGACAGTAATTTTGAGAAACGATGGGTGTGGGTGGTTATGGTGAAAAGCATCATCAGAGCACAAATCTGACGATTTACGTTCAACAATTTATTAAAATTTTCAGACTGAAATGGCCAAGATGCTGCCAAATTGGATGTTGGAAATTGCATCAAAGCTGCATATAAAAAGCATTGAAAAGAAAGATTGAAGAAATTTTCTGAGAAAAATTACAAGTCCGTCTGAATGTGTTGAATAAATCACTTTTTTTTTGCTTTATTGAAAGTCCATTGATCAGGCTAATTAAAAAATATATTGTTGATATATAACAAAGTAATTTAAAAATTGAAAAGAAAATTAAACAATTTTCTGGTATGCTGAACTCTTGAGCAGCTGCCCTAATTGATGCATTTATGTCAAAATGAAAGAAACACAAAAATTTTCATCAGAAAAAATTGGTCAAATTAACGAGCATCAAAAATGATCAGCACAGATCAACTTGTCCATTCAATAATCTCCAAAAAAGCCGATCATTTCTCAAATTATATTTCACTTCCGCACATCAAAATTTTATTTTAAAAACAACAACGATTTTAACCGAATAATTCGGTATTTTATTTCTTCTTCGAAATGGAACCCATCATCGATAATATATAATATATTTTGAAAATTTGTAATTTATTTATTAATTAGAAATTCTTTTCTGTTTTTCATAATTAGGGCTAATATTTATAGGCACTAAAAACCGCCAAAATAGGTAGGCATTAGATGATTGAAATAAATTCAAAAATTTTCGGTTTTTTCGTTTCGTTTCGTACGAAAACGGTTATTTTTTCGTTTTCGTGTTTCGTTTTCGTCCGCAAAAATTTTTTCATTTCGTTTTCGGTTTTCAAAATTTTATTTTTCGTTTCGTGTTTCGTTTTCGAATCGAATGCCCTTTTTCGTTTCGTTTTCGTATACGAAAATTTTTTTTAGAGTTTTCGTGCAGCCCTGGTCCAAAGTCATATTTTGGACATTTTAAAAAAAACATTTAGCGTCCAAACGAGCCAGCCACTTTAATAGAAGATGGCCCTTCTAATAGAGAGTTTTATAAAAACTGCCTAAATTACTAAATTATTATTATTAAATTTTTAATAATGATAATTTGCTTTTACGGTTGGGAAAAGTCGGAGTCTGAACATTGATGGTCGGGATGGCCTCCAAAAATTCCATGAACTGCTCCATGTCGACGCCCAATTCGTCCAAAGTGAGTGACAGCTGCTGCTATTTCCGTGCTGAACATCCGATGGATCACTGGCGACTGGGCCATAAGCCGAGCAGCAGACACAGTGATCTGTCGAGATTAAATAAATAATGCCAATTTTGAAATGCTTTCAATTTTGAATGATCAGTAGGGCTGGCAAAAAATATGTGCAAAAAGTGGTCAAAATATCTGAATAAATATGTAAAAAAAATCCCGAATATTTATAAAAACGCAAAATGTACCAAATATGTAAATAAAAATTTTTTTAATGGTTTTTTTTTTTGGAAATATTTCTTCGTATAAGGTGAAATAGGCACAAAATGCCATAAAAATGACACCAAATATATTTAGAATTACATTTTAACAGTTTTAAAAATTAATTTTTGATATCGCTTTTTTAAAAAAAACAATTTTTAAGGGTACATTTTCAAAAAAAAATTTAAACTTTTTCACAAAGAAATTTCTTAAATTTTCAAAATATGTAAAATAAAATAAAGATGTGAAAAAAATTGCGAAATTTTGGATTTTTGGTGCTTAAATTCAACCAAATTAATTTTTGGTACCATTCGATAGGTATAATATTATTCTCCATCAGAACAATAAGTTTTTTAAAAAATTAACAAAAAGTTACAAGAATTAACTTAAATAAATCGAAATCTCAAAATTTTATGGCCAAAACTTTTTTGAAAAATGTCCAAGCACCCATTTGGAGGCGGAACGATTTAAATTTGAACCAACAAAAGATTAACGACCTTTTTAAAAAATTATGCCTCCATATAATATGCTTTTGTTGTTCGAATGATGCCATTTTCAAAGTAATTTTAAATGTAGTTTGTTATTTTCATTTGTATTTTGTACTTTGTGCTCCACTCGTATAAAAATTGTCATCAATTTGGGCTGATGGCCTTCGTCGCCGCCGGCAGAGAAAATAAAATCATTTATTTATGTCCTTTTTTACAACAATTTGTCCCCTCAATTTTGTTATTCATTTCTTCTGTTGGAAAATTTCAAATAGAAAATAAAAACTCTTAAATCAATTAATTTAAAATATTTATATATTAAATAATGAAAAGAATTTCTGAAAAATAAAAGAAAAAAATTTAAAAATCACAATTATAATAAAATAAACTCATAGAAAAATGAAAAAAATATATAAATTTTCATAAATTGAATTTTACCATTCCTAAATAATTAATTTTTTAAAATTTTCTATTTTTTTTTGACCATCCGGTTTAACATAAATACGAATAATTTCATTTGTCTCAGCGACAGTGAATAAGACAAAATCAGCGCAACTGAATCAAAACACTCAATAACTTGATTTTTCTTCTTTTTTTTTTGTTTATTCGTCCCACTAAAATTTCTAACAATTATTTAAATATTACTAATTAAACTAAATTAATTTTAAATAAATTTTCGCTCATTTTTTGTCAAAGTAATTAAAAAAATTAAAAAAGAAAATTATTTTAGCTAAATGGAGATAATTTACGCAATTCTAAGCATTTTTGGGTTGCTTTTTCTGCTCTGTTTGCTATTCAAATTTCTTCGCGCAATTTGGCGTTGTTTTTACCCCTATTTTATTGCACGTCCAAAAGATTTGCGCCGATTGGTCGGTGCCAAATGGGCCGTGGTCACCGGCGCCAGCGACGGAATTGGCAAAGAATATGCAAAACAATTGGCCAACAAGTGAAATTTTTGAATATAATAATCCGAGTTTGGACCTAGACTTGGATCTAGGCTTGGATTTTTCATGGATTTTTGTACAGAAATATAGGCTAAAATCAAATGTGAAAATAATCAAGCTCCGCCCGCGTCATTTTAGGCACAAAAAATCTTTTCTGGACAAAATTTTTCAAAAAGATCATTAACAAACCTGAATTTTTCCTGGACCTGAAATTTGTCCAGGAAAATGCAAGTCCTGTGACTCAGGCCCAGGCTTTTTTTCAAAGTGTCGGACTCAATTGATGATTATTTATTTTTACATTTACTATTAATAATTTTAATTTTATTGTTTTATTTTACTATATTTATATTTTTTAAGTTTTTTATTGTTTACTCGATATCTTCTGAATTAAATTATCAATTAGTCAAATTCTTATTTTACAATTAAAAAGAAAATTCTAAATCTAATTGAAACTTAACATTGTTTAATTTTAATGGCACAAATTATGGTTAATCCATTTAAATATTCAAAAATATATTTATTAGTAAATAATTAATTATTTCATTTAATTCAGAGGATTAATTTAATGTTAATTCGTTCGAAATATTTTTTCAATTTGATTTAATTCAGAGGCTTTAACTTAATGCTAATTTCGCGTTCGGCTGACAAATTAAAAGCAGTGAAAGAAGAAATTCAGCCAAAACAATTTTTGCAGCCGGAAGTCAAATGGATTTCATTCGATTTGACCAACTGGAAACATTGAGGACTATGAAAAATGGCTTTTCCCGGAACTTTCCAAAATTGACATTGGCATGCTGGGTAATTGGGAAATGTGGTGATTAATTAATAACCAATTAAGTATGTTCAGGGATGGGACCGGGATCTCGGGAATTTTGGGCAGGAATTAATGATTTTGATTAAATAAAATCAAGGATGCCAAAATGTGAAAAATGAAATGAATACCGTGTTTTTTGGTCCCCTGTTTTGAATTCCGCAAATTTTTTATAGTTCTATCAAAAAATCACAAAAATCTCTAAAAAAAATTCACAAAATTTTTTCATGTGCAACAGGTCCGTAGCCAGGGGGGGAAGGGGGGAATTCCCCCCCCCCCCCCCCGAAATGAAAATTTTGAAAATTTTCCAGCGAATAATGAAAAAAATTTTCGGATTCCCCCCCCCCCCTCAAATGAAAAGTTTAAAATTTTTAGGCGATTTTCGTAACAAAGTGCACTCAAATTGTCTAAAATTTTTCCGGCGGCGCCTATCGGCACCGCCGGACCCCCGATTCACTTTAGTTTTTTGCAATTTTAGCCCCAAAATTGCTAAAGTTTGACAGTTTTCGACGCAAAAACGGTTACAAGTCCTATTTTTTTGCTCTCGGGCGCTGAATTTTTAATGGAAAAGTCTCCGAAGAGCAAAAAAAAAAAGGTCTTCAGATTCCCCCCCCCCCCGAAAAATTTTTCTGGCTACGGGTTTGATGTGCAAAACGAAATGAATACTCTTAATGATCGAAAGCATTTGGCGAAATTTTAGAAAATTTAAAAAATAGCATAACAAAAGGTATTTATTGCGGTGATTATGCAGAAATCGAGGCCAGAAATTCTTGAGAAATTATTTAAAAGATTAAATTATATAACCTTTAAAAATAATTATGCTAAATTTTAAATAAAAATGTTTAGTTAATAATGTCGGAAGTTTTCCACCATTCATGCGTTTTCACGAGCTCCCCGGTGGACATCGAACGATTGCGAAAGATTTGGTAAATTTAAATATTTTTTTCAGTTAATTAATTAATTCCCATAATCTTTGTTTAGACGAAAAATTGTTTTAATTTGTTGTAAAACAAAAAATATATACAAAATTTTTTTAAAATACTTTAACCAAAATTCAAGATGTCATCAATATAAGGGATACGATTTTTAGGCTCTAAAAACCCCCAAAAATAGGCACTAAAAACCTTTAAATTTAGGGGGTGAAAATGGCAAAATCTATTTAAAAAAATTCCTAAATTCAAAAATTCTTGTCAATAAAACAAATAAATTTTGGAGAATAATTTTTAAGGAAATTAAAATTTTTAAGTAATTTTTCATTTCTTAGTGTTGTATTTTGAAAATTTTGGGACCGTTTCTTTTGGGTATATTTTTTTCTTTTTTTTTTGCATTTTTGTTAATAAGTTTTGGGCAAAACGTCAAAATTAGTCAAAATTCTTTTTCGTGCTTTTCAGGCCATAGGGAGTTCAGGAAAAAATAGGCTAAATTTTAAAAATCGTATCCCTCGTCATATCCATGCAAAACAAATTTAAATTTAGATTTTGAACATAATGCCACACACCATTTTAACCGCATTTGTTTTAAAACAAATGACTGAACGCAACAAAGGCATTATTGTCAATGTTTCTTCAATGCTTGCTACCTTCCCATTTTTTCATTCAGCTCTGTATTCTTCAGTTAAAGTACGAAAAGAATTTTAAATATATTTTTAAATAATTTTTAATTAAATAAATTTAAAAAAAAATTTAAATTAATAAATTCAGAAATATCTCATTTGGTTCTCGTCAATCTTGCGCAAAGATTATGCAGACACTGGCATTATCATTCAGAGTGTAATTAATTATGTGTTTTAATTTTGGTTATAAAATATTTATTTTGCAATTTATTTAACAATTAACAATTTATATATAAAAAATAATAATAAAAAAATAAAAACTAAAAATGGGAGAACTTTTCATTTTATAATACCAATTTAAAGTAATAAAATTGATTTTGTATAAAATTAAAAATATATATAGTAAATTGATAAAATTTAATTTTAAAACATTAATTAATTTAACAAAATTTATTAAAGAGCCTTTAAAATTAATTATAAAAAATAATTGCTTTTCAGATTCTCCCCGGCATTGTTCTCACTAAAATGTCACAGGGCGTCAGAAACTCAGAAAAACCGGAATTTTTTACTCCGACACCCAAAAAGTTTGTCAATTCGGCACTTCGTACAGTAGGACATGCCGACGAAACTACCGGATGCTTTGCCCATCAAATTCAGGCAATTTTGTTGCTGCTTCATAGTGCTTCCAATTATATGGAAATCCACATTTTTCCTGGACTGTGGGCGGGCTAAAACGCACGAAAAATATGTTTTTAGCTTGGTTTGAAGCTTCTTGGATGGGTTTCTATGTCCATATTTTCATATGTTGGCATTATGACCATATTTTATGTGCATATTTTTGCCATTTATGGCAATATTTCGCGATTTTATACCAATATTTTTGGAAGCCCTACTTAGTAGTGTATTTGTAGCCCCATTTTTCGATAGGTGTGATTATGGTGAAAAGCATCAGAGCGCAAATCTATGATGATTTACGGTCAACAATTTAAAATTTCAGACTGAAATGGCCATGATGATGCCAAATTGGATGTTGAAAATTGCATCAAAGCTGAAAATCAAAAGCATTGAAAAGAAAAATGGAAGAAATTTCTGAGAAAATTACAAATCCGTCAGATGTGCTGAATAAATCGCAACATTTTTGTGCTTTATTGAAAGTCCATTGATCAGGCTAATTAAAAAAAAAGCTTTTTGTTTATATAAACAACCTAATTGGTAGTGTTATGAGCAGTCAATTATTTTTTATATCAGTTCATCCGTTTTCAAACCTGTTAATAAATGGCACTCAAATTTTTGGCCTCTCTGTTTTTTCAAAAAAATCTGGAAAAAGCACGCCACAAAAACCGGGCTTGAAAAGCAAAAAAAGGGTCGTCAAATTCGATGTTGAGACCCATTCGCAAAATCGGCGCTGATCCCCCCCCCCCCCCCCCCTCAACCCCCCTCCTCAAACTCATTAGCTAAAATTTCGGGTTGGCCCTTGGTCATTCTCCGATCGGGGTCACCGACCCCCGACAATTTAGCTCATCCCCGACCCGACCCCCGACATGTGCCCCCCGGTGGTCCTCGGCCCCGATTTGCCGCCTGAGGGGTCGGGGAGCAACTCTAAATGATTGAATGACATTTGAACATTTTTAAATGCAATTTATGAACACGAGAGCTGTTCCTGTTCTGTGCTCTTACCAATGTAATTAATAGATAATATGCGTGAATTGTCTTGACTTTTGTTGGTCATGCAGAATTTATCGCTGTTTATTTATGGTAATTCCAGACAAAATAAATGCTATTAAGCAAAATTGTAATTAAAATTGTGAAATGTTTTATAATTTTTATTTCTACAACTCATATCTCGCCATCATTCTTTTAATTCTTAAAATGGCATTTTTGCTGGGCATCTTTTATCTCATTATTTTATTCGCTTTTTCTTTATGAGTAATTAGCAAAAAATTCCCTCTAATCATTAAAATTGATATTTTAGACCAGTAATGTGCGGTACAAATGAATTGAGTAAAATGCCAGAAAATACTGCACTTTCCTCTGGTGCGATTGGCATTTTTTCTGCGAATTTATTTGCTATTTCTCCATATGGGCAATCATTTGGTGTCGGAAAGAACAAAGTGCCAATTATTAACAAATTCTTTTAATTAATTAATTTATTTATTTTTTCATTTAGTGCCACAAAATGTGAAGAAAATAATCTTTTCGCTGAGCATAATTATGGTCATTAATCTTATCTGTTTTATTGGAGTTTGTTTGTGTTTTTTTTTGTATATTTTTTTAATTAGCTTTATTTTAGACCACCGTTTTTGCTAGGTTAATTATGCTCAATTTTGAAATTGATATGTTTCTTTGGAATATGCTTTTAAAAAAAATTTAATTATGTTCCCAAGTGAATTGTAGTAGTCAGCTGATTAGTCCTGACTGTGTTCCGACATTTTCGTCTTGTCCAAAATCAGATTCAATTTTATTTTATTTTTTTCAAGCCCTGATAGCCTAAAAGGCATTAAAATTAGGAAACATGGTTTTCTATTTTATTAAAAGCATTATTAATTCTGTTGTTTGAATAATTGATGATTTTTTCAAAAATTTATGAATTATCAAATTATCAGGCACAATCACTTTCTATCACTTATATAATGCTGTTTAGGTTATCAGGGATTGAAAAAACTTAAGATTTAACTCTATTTTGAATTAGGCGCAAATGTGGGATAACCGTCCTGACGCGCTTAATAGAATAAAGAGGTACACCCCAAAATATCGCCGGCCAAAATATCGCCGAGACAAAATATCTCCGCAAAAATTTCAAAAGAAAATTTTTTCAAAAAACTTAGAAATTCTAAGAAAAAAAATCTTTTGAAATTTTTTATAGAAAATTTCCTGAAAAAATCATTGAAAAATTTTTTAGTAAATTTTTCAAAAAATACTTAGCAATTTTCATAAAATTTCAAAATTTTTTTTTTCAAATTTCCTTACTAAGATTTTCCTAAGAATTTTTTTTATGAAAAATTTCTAGGTTTGAAAAAAAGGCAAATGCCCGATTTTAGGGGCGAAATCGCACACTTCTGTCTGCCTTTTCACTCACCTGTTTGATCACTTGTCGTGCACTGTCCGAAGAGTACCAGCCCCACACAACAATTAGTGCCAATGGCACATTCGATTCGATGGCATTGCCAATGTCCTCGATTTGCAACCTGTTAAAGCAGCCTCCGAACCGCACTTTTTACAGTATGACGCTCGGTCAACGACAATATCATTGAATACTTTTTCGTCAACAACGACAAAATCGCCAAATAATTCCTCTAAACTTTCCATTGTTTTATCTGAAAATATAATTAATAAGTTGGGTTATAAATTATATGGACTAAAAACATCAAATATAGACATAAAATCGGAACGGGACAAAATATCGCCGGCCGAAATATCGCCGCGACAAAATATCGCCGCGACAAAATATCGCCGCTGAAATATCGCCGCGACAAAATATCGCCGCCGAAATATCGCCGGCCGAAATATCGCCGCGACAAAATATCGCCGCCGAAATATCGCCGCGACAAAATATCGCCGCTGAAATATCGCCGCGACAAAATATCGCCGCCGAAATATCGCCGCCTGAAATATCGCCGAGACAAAATATCGCCGCAGAAATTTTTAAAAAAAAATTCCTAGGAAATTTCTTAGTAAGAAAATTCCTAGGAATTTTTTTGTGAAAAATTTCTAGGTTTTAAAATTTTTTTTTTTAAATTTCTTCGGCGATATTTTGTCTCGGCAATATTTCGGCGGCGATATTTTGTCTCGGCGATATTTCGACCGGCGATATTTTGGGCAGCGATATTTCGGCGGCGATATTCCGGCGGCGATATTTTGGGGTGCACCCACATAAAATATGGATTAAAAATCTCAAAAATGGTCAAATATTGATCAAAATATGGACTAAAATGCCGAACCGAAATATAAATTTTAATTCTCTAATTTTCCAAAAAAATATGTTTATATTCAATATTTGCCTAATATCAGCAGACGACAGCTCTTGTCTCTAATAACTGTACGATGTACGAATGCGTAAATTGTTTTTCGTTGTTGGGAAACATTCCCTACAGACAGATCCGGGATTCTGCAAAAAGAAAATTATATCTTTTTTATTTTTAATAAGATTTTTTAAACAATCGCATTTAACATGATATTGGATGTGAAATGACATTTCATGTGGAAAAGAAGAACATTGTTTTGAAAAAGGTCAATAAATGCACGATGTGATGGAGCAGAAGTGGGGTAGAGGTGAGAATGGACAATTTTTTGGCCAATAACAATGACTAATTGAATCGATTTCTATAAATCGACCTCAAATCCCGATCAATTCTCGACAAATTAAATTCTTTAAAATTAATTACCTACCGGAAGGGTAAAATATGGAATTTTGAAGTAATACTTTGGCCCTAAAAAACAGCGCATAAAACAATTGAATGAGATATGTTTTGCTCCAAAAAATGCCATAGGGATGGCTGGATTTGAATGGATTTCCATACGGCCACAAGTAAAGAAATATGTTATATTGGATTGAAGCAATCGCGGTCGTGTCCCACCCCCGTGGTGGGTCGAAGGACAAAAAGTGCAAAATTTTGGGTGAGATTTTGTTTTGATGCTCTATTAAAAACCCAAATTATTAAATAATTGTAAAACATATGCCAATTTATCAAAATTAAAAAGATTTTGAGGATTTTCCCAAAAGCCTCAAAAATCCTCATTGCCCTATCAAAAAGCCACAAAATGAGGATAAATCCTCAGATCTGGGAACCTGTATGCATGTCTTCTTTTCCCTCACTTTAGTTCTCTTTCTCTTTGTCTCACCTTTAAGTGAGAGTATAAGGCGCGAGAGAAGAGAAAGGGCAGAATTTTAGAATTTTAAATTCATTACGAAAAAATTTTTTTTTTTTGAAAAAATATACTTTAAAGTTTAAACCGCTTTTTTCAAAAAGATATACCAAAAATTAATTTTTTCACTGTTTTCTATAGGTACATATATTTTGCGATTTTTCTTACATAGGTACATATAATTTCCAACCAAAAAATACGCATTAAAAACATTTTTTTAAATCATTCAATCACAAAAATAAATACATTTACATAATATAAATGGAAAGGAATCAATCGCGGAAAATCGCACTGAAAAGCACAGTGTCATCGCGAGTCAGAAAGGCACAGAACGGATGGTCAGCGACAAAAGTGCATTCTTTGGACGTGGGCGCACTGGCACTTTCAACCAAACGCTGTTTTGTGGCTGCCGCGGCGACAGTGCCCTCCTCATTCACCTAAACTTTTGTTGTACAAAATTAGTTGTTTTTTTGAAGGGACAAAAGTCGCCGCAGAAATTTCAAAAAAAATTTCAAACATAGAAATTTTGCAAGAAAAAAATCTTAGAAAATTTTTTTTATAAGAACACTTAAAGAAAATTTTTTTTTGAGATTTTTCAGTAATTTTTTTCTTCCGAAACTTTATATAAAAAAAATTTCTAACAATAAGAATTTTTTCCTTGAAAAATTTCTAAGTTTGAAATTTTTGCGGCGAGATTTTGTGCCGGCGAGAATCCGGCGGCGAGATTTTGGGGTGTACCCAGGTAAAACTTGTCAGAGAATATTTGATTTTCTCTGAACCGGCTTGTGATTTTTTTTATCGATTGTGGCAAATTTGACAGGCACGTAGCTAGAGGGGGAATCTCCTCCCCTCTCCGAAACGAAAATTTTTTTTTAATAAAGTGCATTAAATTTCCCGGCGAAGTCTATCGGCACCGCCGGACCCCCATATTTTACCCTATTTTTTGAAATGTTGACCCGAAAATAGCAAAAATAATACTTTGCAAAACCCTGTTTGTTTGTTTTTTTGCTCTCCGGTGCTGAAATTTATAAAATAAAAATGTAAAAAATTTTTTTGCGGCAAAGAGCAAAAAAGAAAAGTCTTCGGATTTGTCCTACAAAAATTTTTGTGGCTTCGGGCTTGAATTTGATCAATCATTGACAATCACCGCACCTCAATGAACGCCTTCTGCACCACTTCGCTGATCTTCAACGGCCCATTGGAAATGCCCTCAAAATTGGCGCGGTCAGTGAACGCGGTGGTCATGCCCATGTTGGTCAACGGTTTGTTCAGTTCGTGAATGGCCTCCAATTTGAACTTGGGCAACACCACCTGGGAAAAGAAGGGGCTTGGCTGGGATGGGGAGCAACTCATTCGGGAACAGGACAAAATCACGCCGAGAGAAATTTTTTTAAAAATTTTCAACCTAGAATTTATTCGATAAAAAATCTTTAAAAAAAATTTTTATAAGAAAATTTGTAAGAAAAAATGAGAAATTTTCAGCGAATTTTTTTTGGAATTTCATGATAAATTACTAAGTTTTTCTCGAAAAATTTCCATAGAAAAATTTTTTCTTGAAATTTTCGTATAAAAAAATTTTCCTAATATTTTTTTCATAAAAAAATTATCGGTTTTAAATTTTTTTTTTCTTATTTTCTTATAAAAAAAACTTCCAATATTTAAGTTCGTGAAAAATTGGAAGTCGGAATTCTTAGGCCCCAAAAATTTTCGGAAGTCGGAATTCCGAGGCCCCAAAAATGTCGGAATTCCGTGCCATCCCTGGTATCTACCCACGACTTAATCCCAAAAATTAAACAAGGCCGTGAACAAATGTTTTTTTGTGGATCGGGTTTATTTACCTTCACCTTGCATGCGTTCTGCGGGTCCCGCCCTATGACTTTGATCAGTTTCATCAGCTTTTTGCCGTCCAATTCAGCCAACAATTGAGCCAGTCCAAAGCGTTCCTTGGGCAACAGCACGAACATGAACTCTTTTCCACTTTGGTAAGGCATGCCGAGGAGTTGGAGCTGTACAACAAACAGAAAATTGGCACATTCAAAGGAAAAATGCATGAAAAGTGAGGTAAACGAACCTGAGTGTCCTCGAAATAAATGAAATAGGCCTCCAAACGCATCATGTCCAGCTAAAAAAGAAAAGAAAAGTCAGATTTGGTCATTTATGGACATAATCGGTGCCCTTATAAAGTTTAACCCGAACAAATTTCCTTCCCATATTTTATTTTGAATTAAAAAATTTTTAAAAATGCCAATATTTTTTCATGGCGTCGCTGACGCGAGTTTAGGGGTCGTTTTGGCGCCAGGGTCGGGTTTTTAATATGTTTTTTTCTGTGCTAGAATACTATGAAAAAAAAAATGTATTCTTGAGTTTTCTGGGTCGCTGCTGATAACGAATATGGTAACGCAGTGTGAGAATCGAGAAATTTCAAAAAAAACTTTGGTGGTTGGGAATTTTGTTTTTTTTTAATTTTGAGTAAGTGCATTGGAAAGTAAAAAAGTCTCCTTTTAATTTAAGCGGTTCGAAATGGATGCCGGATTAGTGAATAGTGAGTGCGTGGCTTTGAAACAGATAATTGGCATTTCTAAGTTTAAAGTTTAAATGCAATTGGTCTAATGATTAAAAATATGGTTGTTTTCGCCGGGTGCACTTCATTTCCCCCCGCCGCCCCCCCCATTCTAAGAAAAAAATTTCGAAAATTTTATGGTGAATTACCAAGTTTTTTAAAAAAAATGTCCAAAAAATTACTGAAAATTTCTCGAAAAAATTTTTTTCTTAGAATTTTCTTATGAAAAAAAGGGAACCGAGCTCCCTCCCGTTTTCGCCACCTTTTTGGTGTTGTCGGCGTCCACATAAAATGGCAATTTTATGGTCCATTTTGGGTCAAATGGTTTTGCCCATGTGCCATTGAAGTACAGCGCGTTGATCAGCACCAAACTGCAAAAGAAAAAAAAAATTTTTTTTTCAAAAATTAACATTTGTTTTTGCTACTACAATCAAAATCGCCGGGGAAAAAATAATAAATAAATATTCGTGTCTTTTAATTAGAGTCCGGTAAAAACATTATCGGGAACGAGAATAGAGAAAGAGCGGGACGGGAAAGGGAAACGGGACTCCCGGCTTTTTCACGTTCTCGTAAAAATCTCGTTCGGACAAAAAAGACGATTCCCGGCTTTTTCCTACGGGATTCCCACTGCCGCCGGTCTCTATTTTTAACATATATTTTTTTTGCAATTTTTTTGTTTGAAGTGATGTTTTGAGCGTGAACCATGGGAAGTTAGGCTTATAGGAGTTTTATTTGGGTACACCTAAAATCTCGCAACAGAAAATTTAAATTTTTTTTTTCAAAATTTGAAAATTTTCAAGGAAAAAATTCTTATAAATTTTTTATAAGAAAATTCAAAAAAAAAAATTTGTTTTTTGAAAATTTTTCGAAAAACACTAATGATCATAAAATTTGAAAAAGAAAATGCTTAAAATTTTCAAAAAATTTTTTAATTTAAATTTTTTCATTGAAAAATTTATGTTAGAAAAAAATTTTTTTGAAATTTCTGCGGCGAGATTTTGTCCCGTCCCCGATTTATTTGGGAATTTTTGGTTCTCAAATTATTTTTTCGCTCATAAAAGGGTGTTTTGTGGGCGTTCGTTGCCTTTGCGCTTTGGCTTTACCGAGTGGGTGCACTACGTTTCCCCCCTCCCCGAGAAAATTTTTTTAAAAAATATTTACTAACTTAGAAATTTTTCAATAAAAAATCTTTTTTACAAGAAAATTCTAAGAAAGAAATTCTTTGAAAAATTTTTATGGGAAATTACTAAGATTTTTCAAAAAATTTTCCAAAAATCGCTGAAAATTTCACAAAAAAAATTTTTTTAGAATTTTCTTGTAAAAAAACTTTCTAAGATTTTTTTATTGAAAAATTTCTAAGTTATTAAATTCTTTTTAAAAAAATTCTCGGTGGGGAAACGAAGCGGGGAGGGGGGGGGGGGGGGGGGGGAAACGGCTTGGGGAAACGAGCTGCTCCCTTACCGAGTGTTCTCGTCAAAATTGTCGGGCTTGACCACATCGAAGATTTTCTGATGAGTCGCTTCTTTCACGAATTTGTTGATTTTCTGAAGACAAAAAAACATTATTTCCACGACTATTTATGAGAATAAATTTTTTGCGAACCAAAAGGATGTGCCCCATTGTCCGTATGGTTTTTAAGAAATTTAAAAAACGGGCGCTTTTGAAGTAGCGCATGAATTTTTTCTTAAAAAAAAATTCAAGAAAAAAGGGTACGTAGGTAGGTGGTAATTTTTTGGGGTTTTCGGGTCGCTAAGCACGAATCTGAACTTAAATTAATAAAATTTCGAACCACTAACCCCGAATTCCAACAATTTTCGAGTTTTTTTTTAAAAAAAAAATTTTTTTTTTTTTGCCGTTGTCTTCAGTTCATGGTTAGGGGTTCGAAATTTTATTAATCTGAGTTCAGATTCGTGCTTAGCGACCCGAAAACCCCAAAAAATTTTGTAATGGAATGAAACCACTTAAAAATACACCTACAATGCAGATTTTTGACTAGCTCAAATTTTCCCATTTTTGGACTGATTTGGCACTTTTCCCACCTCCGCCGTTCCTGCGCCGTCCTCAAAGTCCACCGTCTCCAACTGTCCACCGTAATTTCCCTCAATTTGCCCTTTGAACGCGTCCTTCACTCTGATGCCCTTCTTCACGTACACTTTGTTGGCCATCTCCAAAGTGTTGCTGCTGCCTTTGTTCGTCCCCCTTGTGGTCGATTTGAGCAAAGCGCCGAAATATTTGTGCACCTCCGACTCGGGCGCGCCTAAACAAAAAAAGAGGGGCAAAATTAAGCCAGGGCGACAACCTCTGTTCACACCCCTTTCTGAAATCAGATAAATAAAAGTTCGAACCCTTAACCATTAATTCTTCTAACATTTTTTGAAATTTTTTTTCGCCGTCGCCTTTAGTGAAATTCCAATGTTTTTTGTTAGATTTCGCTTTTTCAGATTAATGATTTGTTATTTCATTACCATTTTAATGATCAGCACCCTTCTCAAATTGCTGTATATTCATTGGAATTTCACTAAAAGCAACGGCAAAAAAAAAAATAATAATAATTTTGAAAAAAAATTGGAAAAATGTTAGAATTCATGGTTAGGGTGGTTTGAAATTTTATTGATTTGATTTAAGATTCGTGCTTAGCGACCCCAAAACCCCTGGAAGCGTGTTTATATGCCTTAAAAAAAATTTTTTATGTGGGCTAAACCGCATAGCGAATCTGGCATTTATTCGTGCCAAATTCGAATTTAGACGCCCAAAAAACCGTAAAAAATACTTAAATTCTAAAAATGGTTATTTACATCAATTTTCAGTTTGTGAATTTCGAAAAAATTCGCACCCTTTGCCAGCAGTTGGCCCATTTCTTCGCCGGTCTTTTCCTTGGCGCCAGCGTAAACCATGGACAAAGTGACGGCGACAGAAAACGGTGAAACAATGCACGAACGGTCGTCGGTGGACACTTCGCGCAGCAATTTCAACGCAAAATCAGCCTGTGCCTCCAAAATGAGGGGGACATTTGGCGATGGAGGAGAAGACATTAATTAATGGCGGATAATGAGGCAATTTGAAGGAAATCAAAGAGATTGCTTAAAAGGAAAATGAGACAAAAGCTAAAGAATAATAAAATATGCACGACATACATACACCAATCATATTTATGTAATACATTACAAACAGTTGGCATTTTTATGATTTTTTATGAGTTTTTAAAATAGTGTTAAATGCGGTTTACCTCAGTTCGGCCGTCACGGTTCGGCCCTCACGGTTCGGCCGTCACGATTCGGCCGGCACGGTTCGGCCCCAGCGTGTTTTTTCAATATAACTTTCTATAACTTTTTTCTTTGTAATCCAAATCCAACATTGTTAGTATCATTCGAAAGCTTAACAAGTTTAGAAGCTTTTTTTAAGCTATTGCATAGCGATTAGACAATTACCAAAAAAGTTTTATATGAAAATTGCGAAAAAGTCGAAATTTTTGAAGTTTTTTCTTAATAAAATTTTTTCCAGACTTGAAAATCTATCCGCTTTTTGTAAGGCTAATAGAGCATGTTAAGAGCTTTCGAATGATACCAAGATTAATGGATTTGGATGCCAAATAAAAAAGCTATCGTGGAAAAACACGCTGGGGCCGAACCGTGCCGGCCGAATCGTGACGGCCGAATCGTGACGGCCGAACCGTGAGGGCCAAACTGTGACGGCCGAACTGAGCGAGTCCGTGTTAAATGAATTAGAAGCTTTTACCACCAAAAAATCCTTTCATGAAAAAAAAATTCAACGTTTTGTTCAAATTTGGGTTCGGAATTGGGCAAATCCGAGTTAAGATTCGTAATCAGTACTCTAGAAAACCCCGGAAACTTTTTTGAGCCCAAAATTTATTTAAAAAATTAAAAATTAGGGACACCCATTCTTCAGGATTGCCTAATTTCCAGTAATTAATTAACAAACAAAAAAAAATACAAAAGAGAAAAAACGGCTCTATTCCAGTTTATTTACGCGTCTGGCTCTATTTTTTCAGTTAATGCGTCCAAACAATAAAAAAGGAAAAAAAGCGGAAAAAAATAATTGGCGTAATAAACAAAATGCCAATGTATTCAAAAAAGATACAAAGTATCTTCATGTTTGATCAAGTTCCTAACCAGAGTTCAAAGCTTCCAATTCACTTAAAATGGTTAGCCGACATTTGCGGACCATTATTTCTGGGGTTGAACCGTTTAAAAAACAAAAAAAAAATTTTCAAAAATTGAGTGGCCAAATTTGTTTTGTTTGTTATTTTTCCGAATTGAACATCACCCTTAAACAGTAATCTGATCAAATTAGACAATCAACATCGAAAGAACCCATTTTAAATTTGAAGGAGTTTAGTTTTCATTAATTAATAAACATTGTGTGTAGTTGCTCGTTTTTAATTTTGGATCAATGGTTTTAGAACAGCACAATTTTTGGAAAAAAGATAGAACTATTTTTAGCTTTTGTTTGTTAATTTTATTGTTTGGTATGCCGTATAAAATTTAAACTCTCGGTTAACCAAATAAAGCATGGAAGTGAAACACTACAAAAAAATGTTCTTTCTTTGTATAAAATCCTGAACTGATTTTTATTTGTATTAAAATAGCGAATTTTTGTGCCAATTCTCACTACGTGTAGAGAAGCAAGAAAAAAGTTTCCACTTGGTTTGGGACTTCTAGGACAGCTAGGACAAAATAAAATTCTCCAATTGATCGCCTTACCTTCACTAATTTCAATTTTGGGAGTATTTAATTTCTTGAAAATTAAAAAAAAGTCTTTTATTTGACAATTCAAGCGGTAAATAGTGGCCCACAAAAGTCGATCCGCAAAAGTCGGTCCGCAAATGTCGCACTACGAAGTTTACCACATCCCGCTCCCGGTCATGGGACTTTGGATTTTGATGGGAACCTGGCAAAATGGGCCTGTTTCTGGTCAAATTTCCGGGAATGTAGACCGCCGTCGTGGACTTTCACCCGCACAAAAACTCAATTATTTGATGGGACAGCGGGCCCCGCTAAGGAACTTGTACTGGGTTACCCCACCATTGACGCCAATTATGAGATTGTCAAACAATCATTCTAGCCGATTTGGGGATAAATTTAAGAGGGCCAAGTGTGCTGCATTTTGCGTCGTTCGCTGACGCCGCCGCATCGATCGCGTGCAGCAGCAACGGCGCTGGCGGTGAACATGCGCAGACGCAACAGCAGAGCACCACGCTGACGGCGATGATGATGCCACGGCGCAACGCCGTTTTGCAGACAAAATTTTACATTTCTTGTGACCGAATATGCGTTAATAAGCAGGGATTCCATTTTTATGTAAATTTATTTATTTTTCCTAGATTCTCCATAGCCGAATTAATAGGAAAAACACTTTCTTTTTGGTGTTTGTGAACAAAAGTTGGGATATTTTTTACATGTTTCGGGGTTTTTCTACGTATTTACATATTTTCATATATATTTTGGATTTTTTTTCGCATTTTTTCGTACATATTTAGCAATTTTTGAGAATTTTTAAGGAAATTTTTATTAAATTCCCTCAAAATCAAAAATTCGCAATTTCTTCGTACATATTTTGCGCATTTTTGAAAATTAGAAAAATATCTTGCGAAAAATTTTAAAAAATCAAAAAACCGATTTAAAAAAATCATTTAAATATTTTACTTACATATTTATTACTAGGGATGCGATTTTTAGGCACAAAAAATCGCGAAATAGGCACCTAAAGGCATTAAAAATCGCAAAATAGGCATTAAATACAGGGTTGTGCTTATCTATGCGTATTGAGCAGGACTCAATTCCCGCGACCGATGTTTTCGGGATCTTTTTTAAAAATTTTTTGCTGCGGCTTTTTGTCCCGCTCACAACAAAGGAACATATTGAACTGTCAGCGTCCAAACCATTTCTTAAAGAGCATGCCGATTTACTGTGGTGAATTTTTGCTTTCTTGATACAGGCGCCAAAATTGATCATTCTGACAAATCGATAAAAATGGTTATTTTTCAAAATTTCATTACAATTTTTAAAATGGGTTAGAAGGGGGGGGGGGGGGGTTCTAACCACATTAAGAGGTATGGTAAATGCCCTATTAGAGCCCGGAATTTTGAAAGTACCGGGACCGGGACTTGGAAAATGGGCCCGAGCGGGACCCACGGTCAAAAAAAAAGCCCGTTTTACCGGGCCCGGTCCAAGATTTGACCGGACGCCCGCCGGAATCGGGCTTTTTTCAAAATTTTTAGAATTTTGATTAAAAATTTGAAAAAATTTGTAATCTTATATTTAGCTTAAATTATATCAAGCCTGTAAACCGACCTTTTTCGTTTTTCAACCCTTGTTTTACGGCGCATTTTTGCAAAAAAAATGGGTAAAATGGGGGGGGGGGGGTCCGGCGGTGCCGATTAAGCACCGTCGGGGAAGTTTTGAAAATTTCATGTGTGGTTTATTAACAGATTAACACCAAAAAATGACCAGATTTTGCTAATTTGAGCTAACTTTTTCAGAAAAAATTAGCTTTTTGTACTAGGCGACGCTAAGGAAAAATTTTGCCTTTTAATGAAATTTATAAAGAAAAATTGTTGTAATTTTCATAAAATTTGGAAATTCTCCATCTCTATTCTGATCAGAAATCACTTCACTGTGTAACTAAAATTTCACTTCCATAATCACAGTTATGAATGTGACGAGACTGTGAAGGATGAAGACGAAGATCTGCAGCTTTCATCGTCTGATCTGGACTCGTTGAACACCGCGGATAATTACCAGCCAGTGCCAACGCCAACCGCGGCCACAACGATGGCAAACGCAATGGCTTCCTATGCCTGTGTATCTAATTGCCTACCACACATTGCAAAAAACTCAACACTTAATCAAATTCATTAATAAAAAAAGGTGCGACGATAGGAGAGACAAAATGAAAAAATGTCTTTTGTAGAAAAATTTATAAAATGGAAAATTTTTAAATGAAAAAACAGCAATGATCAAAATTAAAAAAGCCAACATTAATATTGCAAGGCAGCTTCTACAAAACACATCGATCCCTCTGAAGTCCCCTTCGTGCTGATATTCATGGCGAAGGATTTCATCACGATTACCATCAGGCACGATGACGTTTCGCAACCCGAAGTCGCTCAACTACAACTTTCTCCACAATTCTGCTAACATGCTGCACTTGGCCTTCGAGTCCGATTCGTCCCGAAAATGCCACGTCCACTCGGACGCAACGGTTCAGCAAGAGCGAAAAAGAGCAGCTAATGCACCAGCGGACACCGAAGGGCCTTCGGTAAAGCCATGCGGAGTACGCGACACAAGAATGGGGTAGGTGTCGAGAATGTTCGGATAATGTCCGCGCTTGAAACGCTGCACCGCTGATTGCTTGCTGTAAACATTCGATTGATGATAAGTAAAAAAAACAAATTTTTTTAATTTTAAAATTTGTGAAAACACTTCTTTTGGGGTTTTCGGGGTCGCCGAATTGTGAAAACACTCATTTTGGGGTTTTCGGGGTCATCACGAATGTAATAATTCGACCTATTTCAAATCCCGGACCCGACATCCGTAAAAATCAAAATTCAAAATTTTCAAGATGTATTAAAATAAATAAAATTCTTCGGATTAATTAAAAAAGTTACTATGGGACTAAACAGAAAAAGAAATAAATTTAAAACCAATTACACTTCTGATTTCATCCACTAAATTACCTGCGTTAATGGGTAAAATTGGCCAGCGGCGAATGAAAGTTCACCGGCGGCCAAGTTCACATCTGTTGACTTCTCATCATAAATGGCGACAGGGTATCCTAAAAAGCAGGATTGTGAGTGTAGGAAACTAACGGATGCTTGATTAAATCTTGATTAAATTTTATAAAAAAGAAAAATTTTAAAGTTCTAAAACTTTAATTTCACAATTTTTCATTATTTTCTTTCTACAAAGTTACCGAGCCCGCGCGAAATTCCCATGAAAATCGCCACGCCTGGCTTGTACGGTATCACCATGGCGCCCTCGACCAACGCCGGCGGTGTGGCGGTTTCAGGGTGCTTGCGCTTCGTGTGCGCTCGAAAACTCTTTTTGTTTGCACACCCCACAGGGCAAATGCTAAAGATATTTCGTATTAATTCCATTTTCGTCCAAACATAATTGTTAATTATATTAAATCAATAGAAACAGAGTCGAGCATGGTACCGTGTTTACCGGGCCTGGCTAACCGGTCCAGCGATTTTTGGGTAAATCCGGTTTTGGAGGACGGGCCCAGAAACCAGCCGTTTTTGAAAATGCCAAACCGTTCGTCGAATTTTTTACAGATTTTTCGGCTTTTTATTTGGCCAAAAAGTAACTTCCTTTTTTGATAAATTTGAGCATAACGGAGGGCTGCATTTATTGAGAAACAAAAGTGAAAGAGTGAAAATTCCCCACTTGCCTGCAAACATACGGGCTGCCCCTCTGAGCGCCGTATGACCCTTAACTTTGTGCATTTGGAGCGATCGCGACGTCGCGAAGCGACTCCTACAAATTTGGCCGGTTCCGGTTCGCAAATCGCACTTAACAATGAGCCACATAAGTGCCAAAATATAATGAAAATATGCTACACAAACCCTGTGCCGATATGCCATTTTGAGCAAGAGTAATTTTTGTGCGCTAAAAACAAAAAACAAAATACAGAAGAAATAAATCAAAAATACATCAAATTACAAATGATTGTAACGCATGGTCTGCTATTATTATTATTATCATTTATCACGAATTTCGTCCTTTTAATTTAATTGTCGACTTTTGGGTAATAGTACCGATAGTAATTTTAGAAAAAAATTTTTTGATAAAAATTCGTATTCGAGTTTTAAGGGTCGGTGAATCCGAATCTGACAAACTGCAAAAAAAAAATTTTCAAGCATTATTTTGCGTCCAGTAAAAAAATTATCGGGAACGAGAACAGAGAAAGAGCGGGACGGGGAACGGGATTCGCGGCCTTTTCCCGTTCTCGTAAAAAACCCGTTACGGCAAAAAAGACGGAAACGGGTTTCCCAGGTTTTTCATGAGGGATTCCTATTGCCGCCGGTCTCTACTTTTACCATACATTTTTTTTGCGGCGATGTTTTTGGTTGAACCAAGGAAGGTTAGTTAAACTAATAGGAGTTTTATTTGGGAATTTTTGGTTCTAAAAATTTTTTCGCTCATATAAGTGTGTTTGGATGGGCGTTCGTTGCCTTTGCGCTTTTGCTTTACCGAGTGGGTGCACTACGTTCCCCCCCCCCCCGAGAAAATTTTTTGAAAAATATTTACTAACTTAGAAATTTTTCAATAAAAAAATCTTTTTTACAGGAAAATTCTAAGAAAGAAATTCTTTGAAAAATTTTTATGGAAAATTTAATAAACTTTTTAATGGAATGAAATCACTTAAAAATACGCCTATAATGCAGATTTTTAACTAGCAGAAATTTTCCTATTTTGGGACTGAATTGGCACTTTGCCCACCTCCGCCGTTCCTTAGCCGTCCTCAAAGTCCACCGTCTCCAACTGTCCACCGTAATTTCCCTCAACTAAAAAATTTTTGAGAATCTTATAATTCACCATAAAAATTTCTCAAAAATTTTTTTTCCAAGAATTTTATGAAAAAACTTTCTAAGATTTTTTTCTTGATAAATTTCTAAGTTAGCAAAATTTTTTTTTAATTTTCTCGGGGGGGGGGGGGTGGGAACGATGCGTGGGGGAACCGAGCTGGGAGGGGAGGGGGGGGGGGAATGAAGTGCACCCCAATTAAGCATAGGGGAGAGGGGGCCATGGACAAAAGAGGGAGGGAATTAAAAACGGGGGATTGGGGGATAATTAAAAGGGGATAATTTGCCCATCATTGTTTAGGTGCGGCATTTTTTACGGGCAATGTAAAGAACGGAATTTTTTGTTTTCAAAAATAGGAGGAAATGTATGTTTCTGGGATTTTCGAAATTGCTGGCATGTAGCGAATCTGGCATTTATTCGTGCCAAATTCGAATCCAGACTCAAATTCAAACAAAAAACCTAAAACTCTAAAAATGCTTTCGAAAATCCCACCCTTTGCCAGCAGATGCGGGGGACATTTGGCGATGGGGGAGAAGACATTAATGGCTGATGGATTTAAATTAGCTTAGCAAAATGAAAAAAAAATTGTGGAGTCATGAGATTCCTTATTAAACAGGGTTCCCAAGTTTTTTTTTCAAAATAAGGACAAACGAGGCTAAAACTAAGATTTTGACCCCAAAAATAAGATTTTTTCTAAACTAATAGTAGCGTGAAGGAAATGCAATAAAATACATGAAAATCGACTTAAAACAAAATTTTATTAGTGTGAAACATTGAATTTTTTTTCTGTTGACCATTTTTCTCATTTTACCGCATATGCACTTTTTTGCGGCGCTTTTTCCCCAAAAAAAATTGAGAAAGTGGGGGGGGGGGGGGTTGGGGGATCCGGCAATGCCGATAGGCGCCGCCGAGGGATTTTTTTGAAAATTTGAAGCAATTTGTTAACAGATTTTGCCCAAAAATTGTCCAAATTTTGTGATTTTTTAGCAAAAAAAAAATTCAGAAAATTGTAAAATTGTGACTGCAAAAATTACCAGTTTTTACGACTTTGAGCCACTTTTTTAAGGAAACAAAAAGTTTTTGGTTGCCGGCGGTGCCGATAGGTGCAGCCTGGAAAAATTTTTGAAAATTGGGAGTTTTGGTAGCATTTATATCAGCGAAATAAATCATTTAAGCATAAAAATTTAAAAAGTTTGGGAAAGCCTAAAAATAAGACAAATCTTAGAAATAAGGACATTTTTAATTTCTAAGATCTGGCACCTCCAAATAAGGACAAATCTTAGAAATAAGGACACTTGGGAACTCTGTTATTAAATCATGGCTTCCAACAGACATTAAAAAAATCTTTTTTTGGGGTTTACGATTGAGACCGACGGGGATGGTGGATTCGCGCGGTAAAACTCGGAAATTCCGTTTCAGTTTCTCGTCTTTTTTTGCCCGTCGGGTTTTTACGGAAATGTGTAAAAAGGTGGGCTTTCCATTCGCGAGTACAGTCTCAATTTCTTCATAATGACGGGATGCGATTTATAGTTTTTTTCACTATTTTTTCCTGAGCTCCCCGTGGCCTGAAACGCACGAAAAACATGTTTTTTCGGCTGTTGTTAAGCTAGTTTTCGAGTTATTTTCAACTATTTTGGCGTTTTGTCCAAAATTTGTTATCATAAAAAGGAAAAATACACCCCTAAGAATCCGGTCAGGGTCGTTTTCGTACCGCCATTTTCGTACCGGGGACGTTTTCGTACGAGTTCTTGTACAAGCGTCAGATTCGATTTGAATAACTTAAGAATCCCATTCATAAAATTTAATGTAGAAAATTCATAAATTTAATAAAAAATAACAAAATTCCGGGACAAAATAAGGTCGGATCTCATAGTTTTGGGAAATACACGAAGAAAATTGTTAAGGTTTTCAGGATTGACATTGGCATAATTGTGATCATTTTGAGTGACAATATTGTTAAGTCCCAGTTACTGAATTTGTGCAACACATAGAGTGCACCATCATGCACCAACTTATCATTATTTCGTTTTGTTTTAATTACTTGCTGCTGGTTCATTTTGCTGCTGGTTCATTTTGGACGAAACCCAACTCGTACTATTATGTAGTAAATATAGAAACAGAAAAAAGCGAGACAGCGTTAAGTCATCAGAGAACAGAGAAAAAAAGATACTCTAAAATAGTACGAGTTGGGTTTTTACCGGTTCATTTTGTAGTTAATAAAAGCTAAATTGTCAAAACATTAAGAGATTCTTCCAACAATTAAGAAAAATTCAGCCAGGTTTCATTGCATTTTTATCGATCGAAATATTATTTTTCGGAATTTCTTTGTATTTTCGGCATGTTTTTTACTAAAATCAAATTTTGCCTCAAAAAGTCAAACATCCACTGGTACGAAAACGGCGGTACGAAAACGTCTCCGGTACGAAAACGGCGGTACGAAAACGTCCTGGTCCGCTAAGAATCGACTCAAAAATTTTTTTTCAAAAAATATACCCCTAAAAATCTACCTTAAAATTTCCAAAAACTCACCCCTGAGAAATAATTTGAACTTTTTAGCAACTATTTACCCATTTTTAGCAACTTTTTGGGGTTTTTTAGAACCTAAAAACTAATTATTTTGGCAGTTTTTAGCAACTATAAATCGTATCCCTAATAATAAGATTGTCCAGTTTGGTTGGCAAAAACAGTCAAAATAATCATTCGAAAATCGTCACTTTTTTTTCTCTATAAAAAATGTACGCTAAAATGAGAGATGTTTTTTCTCTTAGCGCTCTTTATTTCTTGACATAGGTATCTCACGTTTTTTGCGGATTGTTAAGCTTCAATACATCCCCATTTCCTGTACATAATCCAAAATTTCCCAATTTTTCAGGGTATTAATTAAATGTATGCATTTTTGAGGAAAAAAAATTGTTTGTTCTGAATGGAAATGTAGCGAAAAAAACAAAAAAAATAAATCCTAAATTTTTTTGTTCAACCTAAGCTTCAACACATCCGTATTCTCTGCTTATCCATCCTACTACATTTAAAATCCCAAAAATTCCCCAAATTTTCCAGGAAATTAATTATTGCCCAGCATTTATTTGTCGTGGCCTCCAAAATGTCGTCGTCTCCGATTCCTTTTTCGCTGTTCGTCGTCCTTTTCCTATTCGTCCCATTTTTGCCCGGATGTTCGTCTTTTTATTTGGCGCCTCCTTCTTCTCCTTGTGTCTCCACCGATGTCGCCAAAATCTGTGAGATTCTTACGGCCAACACATTGACATTCCCACACAAATTCATCTTTTTGCTTTTTCAGGCGGTGAACCATCCGCCGTTGCGCATTATTTCGAGTGCTGTGGAGACAGTGGCGCAGGTCCGTCACATTCGAAATTGGCAAATGGCGAATGTTTTATGGCACTTTTTGGATTATTTGGGCATTGATCACGAATATGTGCCCATTTCGAACTAGCCGAACTCGGACAAAAGTCGAAAATTCGAGTTTTTCAAAATTCGTTTTAGTTTTTATACAGGGATAATTTTCAACGCCAAATCATCCTAATAAAAAAATTTTGATCGGAAATGAAAAAGTGCCCTTCTGAATGGAAAAGTATACATTTTGAATGGAAAAGGACGACACCCAACTCGTACTAGGCCAACTCGTACTGCCCCAACTCGTACTGTTTTTTGACAAAAAAATGGTCATAACTTTTGTCAAAGTCGACCAAATTAAATATTCTTGGTACCATTCGGTAGCCCTTAATGTTCTCTATCTAACCACCAAGTTTCAAAAAATTTGATAAACTTTGAAAAAAGTTATGGACGAAAAAATTTTTTTTTACGATTTTTGGCCATAACTTTTTTGAAAAGCAATAAAATTTTCTTGCATTTTGCAGGTAGATAGAGAACATTAAGGGCTATCGAATGGTACCAAGAATGTTTAATTTGGTCGACTTTGACAAAAGTTATAACCATTTTTTGTCGAAAAACAGTACGAGTTGGGGCAGTACGAGTTGGCCTAGTACGAGTTGAGTTTTTACCAATGGAAAAGTGCCGTTTCGAATGGAAAAGTGCCATTTTTAAATGCCCTCCCCCTTCCTTTTTCAGATTGTTGCCTCAGACTGAACACGTGGTTCATTGTGCTGGTGTCGCTGCTCGCCTTTTGTCTGATCGCTTGCCTTGTGCTTTGCTTGGTCAAATGCATTTGCCTTTGCTGCCTCTGAAGTGACGGCGACGGAAAAAGAAAGGAACGGACGGACGGAGGAGAAAAATGAGCAAAACGAAATTAAAATGCCATGGCGATTTGTCTGTATTTTGTTGCGATTTGTACATACATACATACTATGTATATGTATATTATTAATGTATACATATTTGTAAATATACTGAATAACAAACATTGTTTCTGTCATCCGTGCTGTTACACTTTTTGTTTTTTGCCAAAAATATGATTTTTTAGAAATTTCGGCTTTTCTAAAAAACGGATTCGAATGACGAGCCGTTGGACTGTTTTAACGTTGTCCATTTATGTATCATAGAGCGAACCATATCAAACGAATTTTTAAAGTCCCGGGAATTTAGCGTAATTTGACGCTTCTGGGAAGAAGTGCCATTTGCATATCAGGATTAGTGCATTTTCGTGATTTAGTTGGATATTTAGTCAGTTCGGGGGCCCTGTTTTAAGCCGATAGTGACTTTTTGGCTCTTTTGCACTTTGGACGGTACTTAGGTATATGGTTTAGCCACCCAAATAATTTTTTTTGTGGAGATATTGTCGAGTGCGCTGACCACGAATGAAAAGAGATTTACGATATCCCGAACCCGGAAGCGAATTCGAAAATAAATTTAAAAATGAAAATAAAAGCATAATAACAATTTGAAATTGAAATAGGTAATGTCCAACCAATTTTCGCAACTTATTTAAAAAAACACACTCTCAGTGAGTCTCATTAGATTTTTTGTTCGAATTCGCTTCCGGATTCGAAATATCGTAAATCAAATGTCATATTCGTGGTCAGCACACTCGAAAACATCTCCACAAAAAAAAAATTTTTTTTTTTTTTGGTGGCTAAACCATTTAAGTACCATTTGGACGTCCAACCAATGACCATCTTCAGTTTCTTTGGCCACAACTTTTTCAAAATTACAATGAGAAAACATGAAATTCGTCTCTTTTTTGCCTTTAGTCCAATATATAAATCAGATCTGGTCATGAAGTACTTGCATTTATTCCCCCATTTTTTTCTCTGTGAAAATTTTTCTATTCCATCCGAAAATGGATTTATTGGCTTAGGCCTAAGATTTTGGCTGGCTCATTAGGCTTTGTTTTGAAAATATTGAATTGACTTTTGTACGAGTTTCCTATTTCCCGCATTTTCCTCTTCTGTCCGCACTTTTCTCTCAAGAATTTTGGCTGGAAAAAATTGGAAACTTTTCTGTTTTGGTGATCCCACACCCAAAATTTATAAAAAAAACAACAAAAATGCACGAAAAATCACACAACTCCTTTCTCAAGCTAATGATCCATTTGACGAGATTTTAAAGTACCGAAAATTGACGCATTTTTCTTTTACAGAAAATTTTAAAAAAAACTTTTTTTTTAAATTGTTTTCTGAAAATGACTCTTATCCCTCGTCAGTGGATCTGCGGAGGCGCAGGCTGCAACGACACAGGCGAAGAATACATTCCGGACGTACAGCAATGGATGAATTGTAAGGGGTGACCAATTGATTGAACATTTCGAAATTCTTTTTCCGAATCGGATTCGGATTTACAAAAATGGGCCTCGGATTTTGCAATAATCGAAAAAAAAAATTCCATGGTCACCCGAACACGGAAATAAACTGAAATCTATCCATTCGTGCAACAAAAGGTCATTAAATCATTTTTAAACAAAAAATGAAAATTTTCGACTTTTTGTTCGAATTCAGGTTCGGGATTCGACATAGGTCGAAATTAAGGTCATATTCGTGATCAGCGACCCCGAAAACCCAATAATAAGGTATTTTATACGACTTTTAAAAAAAACTTGTTTTTTCAAAAGGGGGGGGGGGTACAAACAAGAGACCGGACAAGAGGGTCGGTCGGTCGGTTTCGGTATAAAAACCGAAAAAAACCGAAACCGAAAAAAACCGAAAAACTCTAAAATTTCTCGGTCGGTCGGTTTCGGTTAAAAAACCGAAAAAAAACGAAGAAAAATTTTCGGTATATCGTTTCGGTTTCGGTTTTTTTTTTTGAATTTTTATATTTTTTCCAAAAAAATCAATAAAACATTTTTATTGACAGAAAAAGCTAAAGATCACCTCTGAACTAAATTGTAAAGCTATTGAAGCTCTATCGAATGGTGTACTAATTTTGGAAAATTGAAAAAAGGAAGCCAAAAAACATTTTTTTAAATAGTGAGAAAAAGTGCCAAAATAGTTAAAAAAAGTCCAAAATAGTGACAAATAGTGACTAATACAAAACTTTTAGTATCAAAATTCTATTTTTCCTTAAAGATTTCGGGTGCGGAGGGGTCTTGGGGGTACGTATCCCGTCCCTGCACCCAACAGAAAGGCGCAACTTAAATTTTGGGGAGGAACAGCTCGTTCTCCCACGAAAGTTTAAAAATATATTTTCAAACCTAACTCAAGAAAAGAAACAAGAATATATTGTCGAACAAAAAACTGTTCAATAAAAGAAGATTTTAAAGAGAAGAATAAAGTATAAAAAAACAATTTTCATTTAATAATTCGAAGCCTAAAAATAAACAAAATATTACTTCAGTATTTCAAAGAAAGGGAAAAGCTGATATTTATTGCTTACCCAATGCAATTTTGAGCACACAATTGGATACAGACAATGTTCAAAGCGTTAAAATCCCCTCTTTTTTCTTCCGTCGAACTGTCGCCGCCCGTCTTAATGGTGAAGCGTTCACGCTTCAAACAATATCCATTTATAAAAAGCCGTTCCTTCTCCAATGGACCAAAGCTTTTCGTGGCGTTTTGCGAACGAACATACAAATCCAAATGGATGCCTTTGTCGAAAATTTGTTGATTGGAACGGAGAAATTCGACGACGTAATGATCGAGGTACCTTAAAATAGGATGTTTACAGAATTAATTATGGTTTCGAGGAGTGTCCAAATTACTCAATCTGAAGCCGCCGAAAACAGGTTTTGTTCTGCAGCGGATGATCTGGCAATGGAAAATCCACCAATCTGTCATCAATCCGCTCAGACACTTTCGTTTTTGATCCAATGTCCTTGCGAATGACGATTTCTCTCCAAAGCGTCAATTCGTTTTTTCCAGCGAGATACGTGTCCACTAAACCAGTGCCGAAAATAATGATATGCTTAATGCCACGATAATAATGTCGATGGTAGCAAAAGCAAAATTTTTCCGTATAAAGTTGTTTTTGAGGTTCTAGGGTCGGAGAATCCTATTCTGACATCCGTTTCGTCGTTTTTCGAAATCCTATCCCGAAATCAAACAAAAAGTTGAAAATTCAAAATTTGTTTTTTGTTAGAATCTGTAACACAATGATCATTTTTTGTTGTTTAAACGATTTATGATTAATTTAACCTTTTAAATCAATTTTAGAGCAAAAGTGCAAATTTTTAAAATTTTGAATTTTCGATTTTTTGATCGAAGCCGGATTCAGGGTTCGAAACGTGACGAAACAGATGCCAGAATCGGATTCTCCGATTTTTAAAACCCCAAAATTACTTAAGCTCGAAAAAATTTTTGATTTTCTTTTTTTGTAAAAAGTGGGGTTACCGGCTACCATCGACAGTATTACCAATGCCACGAAAAAATGCCAAATTTGGCTCACATTTTCCTCAAACTTCGATTGTTCGTTTTCCTTGCTATGCGAACACTTTGTCGTTTTACAAATGGTGTCACAAGTGAACCCGACGATTGTTGCTGTTGCTGATGTTCAGCGGCAGATTTATGTTTTCTTTTTTAGACGGCGCCATTAAAAATTGTTCCATCGAAAAAATAATTAAGATTATATACATATAAAACTAAAGAGGATTTGTAAAACTCGAAAAATATGGATATAAAATTGCAAAATATAGACATACATAAATTCCAAATGCTTTTTTCAATTTTGGGTGTTTTACCCCAAAACAGGAAAGTACCTGCTTTGTCCCGGGGGAATAAATCAGAAATGAGCTTTAGGTTTGCCATCCTAAAACAGGACAGTAATGCTATAATAGGAAAAAGTTGCAAAATTTAAAAGAAGCTTTTCCCAGGAGATTAAATCAGAAATGGTAGATGGGGGTGAGGTATACGGAGGGATGGATGGAATTCCGAGCTCTGACTCCATAAATTTTTGATAAAAAAGTCAGAAATTTAAATAAATTTTAATGCTGTTTGAACAATTTGTGATTTTTGGGTAATGTAATTTTCTATTTTTTGTTCAAGTTTTGGGGACGGTATCCCGAACCCCTCTAACTAGCGTCAAACGGGTTAGAGAGAAAGAAAGAAAGAGAGAGAGATGAGCGAGAAAGGAAGGTGAGGGAGATAAAGTGGAGGGAGAGATTGAGAGAAATTAAGAGAAAGGGTAAAGTGAATGATAGAGAGCGTGATAGAAAGAAGGGTGAGGAGGGGGAGGAAGAGGGAGGGAGAGGGAAAGAAAGGGGGAGATAAAAGAGGAGAAATGATATTGAGAGAAAAATAATTTTATAGTTTTTATTTTCACTAAGAATAAAACAGAGAGGTTGGCGCCGCGGCGCCCAAGCGCTCGTTTACATTAACTTTAAAAAAAAATTCGCAACTCATAATTGTCCACCGATAGTAGTTTTGATTTTATGTGGCGTTTTGTTATTATAAACAAAAAAAATGATAAAATCATATTTACTTTTTTTTCTCAATTTCATATTCTTTTTTCTTCATTTTTCCTGCATTTTTATGATTTCTTTCGACTAAATATTAATGAATTTAAAAATGATTATAACGAAAAAGAAACAATAAATAAATGTCTAAAAGAATATGGTTTTGATTGTATGCAAATTTCTTATGCACTAAATGCATATTCTCAAATTTTGAGTAAAAAAAATAAAATAAATGTTTGAATTCGGTGTTCGAGACCCAAAATTGGTTATGAATGAATGCCATGCCAAATCTTCATCTGGGTCCCTGAAAATTCCCAAGTTACGTATCTTTTTTTCTGCTACCCGTTAAACCGACCATTTCTCAAAGCTGATGGGTATTCTTTCATGTAATAATTAGTAGCTAAAATGTCTATCGTCCAAACGGGACCCTTTCTCGAAATGTCGCAAACCGAAACAGGGCTGGCGAGGGGGGGGGGGGAGGGTGGCACCCTCAAATTGCTAAAAATTTTTCTAGAAATTAAAAAATTGTAAAAAAATACATTTTTTATCCCCCGCATTATCAACATTTGGTTGCAATTTCGGCTGGGCATTAACAAAAGCAATAAATTCACTACGCCACTTACAAAGTGCGCAACTTTATGTAAGCAATTTGCTTACAAATTCCAATGTTTTTTCAATTATCATTCTTTTTGACACTATTCCCATTTTACATAAATTGGAAAAAGTGAAAAATTACAAATTACAATACAATTTTAAGTCTAATCAAATGCCACAAAAACTCGCAGGTACCAAGCAGGACGAGCAAACTGTGGTGGACATGTTGCAACGAGTGTTGGGCCAACCAACCGAAACCCCACGACTATTCGGTGCCGACTCGTCGTACACGCAGCAGTTCGCCCCCTCTGTCCGTCGTTTCGCACAAAATTTTAAATTTTGTTAAAAATTTTTTTGCAAAATTTTCGAGAGGTGGGAAACGTAGTACAGCCCGCATTTCACCAGCTGCTGCTTTGCGCCGGTGTATGTTAGCATTGCATTTTTAAATGTTTTAAAAGGGGGCACCCGCACCCCTGGACATTTTACAAAACAAAATTTTTTGGTTTCTTTTTTTTTTTTGCTTACGTTCGGTCTGGCAGTAAGACAACTCATTATTATTAATTTTGTCAGTGTGTTGTAATTGTCAATTTCTTTTTAAACAGCTGTTCTCTCCCATTGTGTGTAACTGCAGGATAGGTCACATGCTCATTTTCTGTACGCAAAAGCATGGCGTCTTAAGGAGCCCATGCTGTTATTTATGTAGGCTTTACTCTCTGTGTACAATTCTTTTTCCCAAAAGATTCATTTTTATTCGCAAACCAGTGCGAAAGCGTATCAAAGCGGCAACATTGGCAGCAGTGCCATTGGTTGTGGTGAAAGTGACAGCGGCTGGCGACATCCTCCCCCCCCCCCCCCCCCCGAAAGTTGTTTTTTAATTTTAATTTTTAGGAAAAATGTTTTGTGATATCAAATCGCGGCATTTTTTTATCGACCGTATCCGGGTTATAAATGGGTCCAACAGATGTTTAGTCACCTATCTCGAAACCCTATTAAATGTGCCTTTTATTTTAAAAATGAAAAAATTATTTTAAAAAACATGGTGTCTGACGGAATAAGAGCTTTAATTCCTTTATCTTGATAATTTGCGATATAAATTTGGTTTTTTTCCTGTAAATATGGATTACAAGCATTTTTAATTTGATGTATTTATTTTTGATTATTTATTTTGTTATTGTTTTCCTTTTTTAGCGCACAAAAATCACTTTTTTTTTGCTTAAAAATGGCGGAGGAAAACATTCACATTTTATGTGTAGCATTTTGATCATTAAATTTTGTTAATGATATGTTCATTTGTTAAGTGCGGTTTGCCGTTGGACAACGGGGAAATTTGTTTGAAGGAATGCCCAACGGCGTCGTCTCTTTCCATGCATAAGAGGAAAAAGCATACCGGGGAGCAGCGAGGCAGTCCTTATATCTGCGCGCAGCCAAAAAGAATGCCCGATCGATTTGGCAGAATTCGGAACTCAGAATCGCAGATCCAAATACGTCGAAAATTAAAAATTTTCAAATTTTAATTCAAAATGGTGTAAATAGCGTTCATTGAAGTATTAATGAGTTTCTGTTTTATTCCGGCGTATTTTCGATTTTTCGTCTAAAAATAGTTTTAACCAGGGTTATCAATTGAAATTTTTCAAAAGCAGCATTAGGCCGGCAAAAAATCAATTTTAATAATTCAGGTCGAATTTTGAAAATTTTGTAAATTTTAGGGTTTGGTGGTCCGATAAGCTAAAAATCGCCTTTTTGAAAAAATTTTCCAAAAAAAGCAATCGGCAAACTTTGAAAATTTTGCGCTTTACAGACATAAATGTACTGAAAAATGGAGAAAACTAATTATTAATAAACAATATAAGCAATAATATTTCTAAGGAATAAAAACACACACAGAAAAATCAACATAAATTTGAAAGTTTGGCACTTTTTGGTAGCATTTTACATGAAATGACTACTTTTGAGGATTTTTGCAAAAATTAGCAAAAATCAGCAAAATCTTAAAAAGCAGCAAAAATCAGCATTTCACAAAAAACAGCTTTGACCCCATGAAATCAACAAATGTTGATAAACCAGCAGAGTTTTGCGCCTTGGTTTAAATGATCTTTTATTGAAGCACTGATGACTTTCATTCGTTTCCGCGTGTGTAAACATAGGTTGAACAAAAATGTGAAATTCGAAAAATTTAAATTATTTGATTTTCGTCCGAATTCGGGTCCGGGGTTTTAGAATTGAAAGCAATGGATGAGTATTCGCGACCAGAATTCCCAAAAGCCCCTGGAAACATCTTTTCACGGCTTTTTCAAAACAAAAAATTTCCCCAAAAAGGGGAGGGTACTAAATATTACCATAAATGTAAAAATCGTATTCTCCGACCCTGAAAATGTGATAAATCAAAATGAACAAAAATATGTTTAGCATTGCAAAATGGGTTGTGCTAACGAACGTAATTTTCGAGACCATACTATCCTGTGTCATCCGGAAATTGCAACCCTTCCGAGGCTCGTCGAGAAGGGCGTTAGAATTCTATACGTGCCGGGAGTGGCGATTTATATGGGAGTTTTTCGCGGGCTTGGTAACTTTGAAGAAAGAAATAAGAAAAATTGGAAATTTGTTAAATTAGAGGTTTACAAGCTGAAATTTTTTGGCACTTCCTTGTTTTGACATCCCCCTGAAATTTTTTCCCACTAATTTTTTCTAGACTATTTATGCGCTGAATACGAAAAGCGAATTTTAAGAAAAGCTTGATAGCATTGCTATATTTTTTGCCCCTTTTCCGAAAAATTACTTTGGGCTGCGGAAAGTGATATGCACATGAACATGAGCGCCCGGGGGACTTCGAAAATGTGGCGATTAGGCCATGCGGAAGCTGCCTTAAAATTATTAATGCATTCATTTACTGATTTTGATCATTGTTTTTTCATGTGAATTTTTTCCATTTTATTAATTTATTTTCTATGAAAAATATTTACTTATGCCTTACTAAATGCGATTGGAAACATAAGAAACAACGAGATAAAATGTTTTAAAATTTTTATGCTTTACAATTGTATGACAGGAAATTAAAGTATTTTTAATTTTCCATATGCTAAAGAAATGAAATTTTTGCCTAAGGAATATAAATAGAAAGCCGTGTAGATATTTGGAATTTCTTACGTATTGAGGCCTCGCACCCTTAGTTTTATGATTTCAAAGAAATTTAAAAAACGAAATCTTTGAACACTAGAGAATATATTTTCTTTGTTTTTTGTAAAGCACGAGGGCAAGCGGATGAAGCCCGAATTGAGGTGCCAGAATAGAGAAAGAGCGGGACGGGTAACGGGATTCCCGGCTTTTCGTAGCGCAGTAATTTTCTCATAAAAAAATCAAGAAAAAACAGTATTTTAAATGCATTATAAACATGCTCCCAGGGGTTTTCGGGGCGCCAAGTACGAATCTGAATGCAGATTAATAAAATTTCGAGCCCTAACCCCGAATTCGGCTATTTTCGAATTTTTTTCAAAAAAACATTTTTTTGCCGTCGCCTTTAGTTGGGGGTTTGCGGGTCGAAATTTTATTAATCTTGGTTCAGATTCATGCTTAGCGACCCCGAAAACCCTGGAAGCATGTTTATAAAATGCCTTAAAAACATTTTTTTATGTGGTCTAAAACCGAAAAAACCAAAAAATGATAATAATAATAATAAAAAAACTTTTAATGAAATGAAATAGCAGAAATTTTCCTATTTTGGCACTTTGCCCACCTCCGCCAAAGTGTTGTTGCTGTTCGTTTCACTTGTGATGATCGATTTGAGCAAAGCGCCGAAATATTTGTGCACCTCCGACTCGGGCGCGCCTAAAAATTTTTTGAAAAAATCTTAGTAATTCACCATAAAAATTTCTCAAAAATTTTTTTTACAAGAATTTTCTTATGAAAAAACTTTCTAAGATTTTTTCTTGAAAAATGTCAAAGTGAGCAAATTTTTTTAAAAAAATTTATCGGGGGGGACGATTCGTGGGGGAACCGAGCTGGGGGGGGGGGGGAAATGAAGTGCACCCCAATTAAGAATAGGGGGGAGGGGGCAATTGACAAAAGAGGGAGGGGATTAAAAACGGGAGATTGGGGGGTAATTAAAAGGGGATAATTTGTGAGTACCGAAGTCCCGGTTTTGACCAGTTTTGACCGGGATCGGGAAATTCCCGGTTTTTTCCCGGTTTTCCCAGCCAAAAAGTCCCGGTTTTTCAGCCCAAAAAGTCCCGGTTTTTCAACCCGAAAAGTCCCGGTCCCACTTTTGCCCAAATCCCGGTCCAGACCTACCCTAGTAAAAACTTAAAAACCCCCTAATCATAATTTGTTGAATTTATACTTAAGCATGTAAAATGGATTTGGCAAATATTTTGATGAAAGCGTTGTGAGATTTTTAGAACAAAAGATAGTTAATTTTGCACATGCAACAAAAATTGATTTCAATTCCCATAATTGTATAATTTCTATTAACATTTCGATCTCGTTTTTCATAATTTTAGCTAAAAAAGTTCTTTTCCTTCTGATATACAACAAATTGTTGCCGATTAATTAATTGAAATTCAAAAAATTAAAGAAAAAAAAATTGGAATTATGCAAATTTAAGTTTTCATGAGAAAATGCTCGAATGGGAAATGATTAAAATTGGGCTGATCAGCGGAGGAAAAAAAAAGAAAAATGTGAAGCAATTAAAATTGCGATAAACGAATGGAAAGAGCTTTTTGACAGCACCGTCTTTGATTCAAATGGACGCAAATGCCAATTTTGTGCAAAAAATGGATCTGCTAATGGAAAAGTTGGAGCATTTAAAAACATTGAAAAAGAAATGGTGCAAAAATAAAAAAGGAAAACCAATAATAAAGGAAAAAGAAATGAGCTAAAAGAGAAAAAGGAAAAAAAGCATAAAAAATGAAGTGGAAAATATTCCCAAGCTTGATAAACCAAACCCTTTTTACCACTAACTACCATATTTTGTATACACCATCATATTTTTGTAGCATAAATTTTCGGCACTTTTTACCTGATAAAATGTTTCACCGCTAATTCTCTTAGATCACTTCCTCGTCAGCTTTGTTTTAAAGCAGGGCTCGCATCCGTCCTTGGATGCCAAGGACGTCCTTGGAATTTGGCTCTCTTCCTTGGAAATAAAAAATGTCCTTGGATGCCAAGGACGTCCTTGGAAATCAGCATTTGGAAAAAATTTAAAAACAACTTGAAGCAATTTCGCAAAATGTTCTGATTTGATTTTCGACCCCAAAATCTGATTTTTTTTTGAAGCCCAATAGAGGTTTCGAGTTTTGCTTCACATTTTTCTTTTTTTTTCCTCCGCTGATCAGCCCAATTTTGAATATGCATAAAAATGCAGAAAAACCCAAAATATGCAAAATATGCATAAAGGCCCAAAATATGCAAAAATATGCAAATAAAAGTCCCGATTTTTACAAGCAAACACAAAAAAGAAAGTGTTTTTCCTACTATTTAGAGCATGGAGAAGCCAGGAAAAAAATATGCTTTTGCATATTTTTTGCAGCCCTGATAATATGACATTATATGAACAAAATGTAAAATTTTTTTCTCATTGTTGAGAATTTTTGAATTTATGGCATAAAGTTACTAATTTTTCTTAAAAAAATTAGCCCAAAATCGCAAATTTTGGTCATTTTGGACAAAAATCTGTAAACAAATCGCATTAAAAATTACAAAATTTTCCCGCCGGCGCCTATCGGCGCCGGCGGATCCCCCCCCCCCCTGTCCCACTAAATTTTTAGAAAAAGCGCGCCGCAAAAAAAACGTTTTTAAAGCAGAAAAAAGTCGTTGCAAATGAGGAAAATTTTAATGAAAACAAAAAAAAATTAAGAAAAAATCCATTTCTGTGAAAAAAAGCCATTTGAATAAATATCAACCATTTTTCATTGCATATAATAAAATTTTAAATGTCCTTGGATTTCGTGAATTTTCCCTATTATGTCATTGTAAATCGGCATACCCGTCCTTGAAAGCCGATCTTGGACGATACGAGCCCTGTTTTAAAGTCTGTCCCAAATTTTTGGAAAGTTCTAGCAAATATTGATCACTCGATTCGGGCTTTTTCACAATTAAAAAAAATATAGCTCAAAAATCACAAAATTTGGACAATTTTTCGCCAAAATCTGTTAACTAAGTGCACTAAATTTTCAAAAAAAATTTTCCGTACGATTTGCTAATTTATTCCTCAATACTATTCAAATCCATAATGGGAGGTGAAAATATTTAATACGTTTATGATTAAATAGAATGTAAAAACAACTTTAAGCAATTTCGCAAAATGTTCTGATTTGATTTTCGACCCCAAAATCTGATTTTTTTTGAAGCCCAATAGAGGTTTCGAGTTAGGGTCAGTAACTCGAATTGGATAAGATGGATGTCAAATTCGTGATAAGCGGCCCAGAAATTAATTTTAAAAAATTTTACAGGCAAGTGGATTTAAACCTTGAAACTCAATCCCGCTTATTGCCCTCTGTCAAGAGGAGGGGTCGTTTCGGCGCCAGCCTAAGTTTTTGGACTAACTTTTTTCATTGGCAACCAAATCTAATAATATTGGTATCACTCTAAAGCTTATCATTTTAACTATTTCTAAGCTATTGCTTGGCGATTAGACAATTACTAAAAAAGTTATAATATAGCAAAAAAGTCGAAATTTTTAAGGTTTTTTCTTTATAACTTTTTTTACAGACTCCAAAATCTTTTGCTTTTTGTTTGGCTAATTGAGCATATGAAGGGCTTTCGTATCATAATCAAGATTGTTGAATTTGGTTGACAATGAAAAAAGTATATTCTCCAAAAACTTGGGCTAGTGCCGAAACGACCCTTTCCGCTCTATCAAGAAGGGCATTTTCAATTTTCGAGGCTGTTTCAACTCAGAACTGAATAAGAAAATCAGGTTTTTCGTTTTTATTGCATTTTTCTTATTAAAATTTGCCAAAAATGGCAAAATCCCTCCCTCACCAAATTCCTTGATCTACATCCTGATTTAATTAATTCTCTCTCTTAATTTGTCTAGGTTTAAACTCCAGTGAAATTTCAAAATTTCGAATAAAAAATCACCAAAATGTCCAAGTTTTTAATTCGTCGTTGACTTTTTTTCACATCTATCAGTGGCATAATTGTGATTTATTTGCCGTTGATGCTGAATAAATTTAAAAAAAAATTAAGCATTTTGTTGTTGTTTTTCTTTCTTAAAAGGAAAAACAAACGCCTAAGAATCGGCATAATAAATGAAAAATTTTTCTAAAATTCATCTCATTTTATTGAAAAGAATTTTGATTTTAAAATTATTTATCTAAATCAGGGTTACCCTTTGTACTTATTTGTAAGTATTGTACTTATTTGAGCTCAATGTACTTATTTTGTACTTATTTTTTGGATTCAGAGAGAAATTTAGATTTTTAAATGATAATTTTTGAAAGAAATGTTTTTTGAAGCGACAGCGATGCTCAATTGGGGAGAAAACGGACGACGGCGATTTGACAGCATCAAAAAGATGGAATTTTTATGCTTCGAACACTGTCATCTTGAATTGCGTCCTCCAAATTGCATTGGGTGAGCAGCGAGCGGGGCGCATCTTTTGCTGGCGATTGTGGAGTTGACTTGTCCCGATTTTTTGTTAAATTTGATTAAAAAAAAGTTCTGGACTAAGTTTTAAGGAGTATTCCGAGTCGCTGATTCCATTTTTATCATATTTGAACACCGGAACCGAATTTGAACATTTTTCAAAAATTCATTTTTATTTAAACCCTAAATTAATTCCCAAAATTTCTTTTAAGAAAAATCGGGACGAGTAAACTCCAACATTGCCTTTGTTTTGGGCAAAAAAGCAGCTTTTCCTTTTTTTTTCTTGAATTACCCAATTTAAATTGCTTTGCTTTTTTAGGCCTTTGTCTCCACCGGCAGCCAAAAGCGGGTCAAAGCAGTGAAAAGGGCGTCTGAATGTTTTGTGGAAATGAATTTTTGGCACTTGACAAATGGTCGATCATTTCGAATGAAAATTGTTGTTTTGATACATTTTTCTGCTCTTTAAAATTGTTTTTTTTTTATATTTGTTCTACAAATTTCCGTCTAAAACATTTGCGCCTATGTCCAAAATTAGATTCAAACTAAACAATTTTTTCAAGCTTAGCGTCTAAAAGCATAAAACTTAAGAAAGCCTTATTAGGAGAATTGCATGTCCCTCTAACATGAATTTTTTTAACTTATCTACTTTTTTGGATTTTATGACCTTTTGTTTTTTGACAAGATTTGAAATTCAGCAAAGGAAATGTCGAAAAAAAAAGTCTGATCGGTGAAAAGGCAATTAGATATTTGGTTGACTTGAACAAAAGTTATGACGATTTTTTTGTCGAAAAACAGTATAGTTGGGTTTCGTCCTTAGGTAATAGTTGCTTTGTTCCCCCATTTTTCAAAAAAAAATTTAAAAAATTTAAGAAATAACCAAAAACGCCTTTCCTGGGCTTTTCGGGGTCATGATCACGCATCCGAAATCTATTTTAACTCCGAATCCCAGACCCGAATTCGAACAAAAATTGTAAACCCAAATTGTATGAATTTCAATGAGTTTTTCTAGACAAATTTTGAAATGTACTTTTTTTTTGCATTTTACATTTTAACGTCGTTTTTTACGTCTTAGTATGGTGAGAGAACTTTTAGCGTTTTGGCACACAAAAACATATTTGGGTTATTTTGAAAATGTTTATTTTATACCAATTTGCATTTTTTAACAATGATTAGTTTTAATGGCACTGCCCACGAAAAACCTATAACTTAACAAATCCAATTTCCCCCTATTGGTTTTGGGGACGGATGGAAGGGGGCCTTGGGCGGATGAAGTGCACCCAGAAGTGAAAGCACTTTTAAAAGCGGCGATTACCAACCTCCGATTTGTAGCAGCATTTTGGTAGAATGGACAAATTTCAAAAATTGTAGTTGCCATATCTGCCAATGCATTTTGTTTTGGTTTTCCCTTTTTTGACACATTTTTATTTTAATTTATGCCAGTTTTAGCGCGCGTGGGGCGCCACCGTCGTCAAAGGCGAGGCGTGGCGCGCCAAGGTGCCGGCGCCTTTTTTGGCCAGTAACAGTTGGCGATGCGCCTGTGCGTGTGCCGGTCCGGGCGCAGGGCCGAAACGTGCATGGGGTGGATTTTTGGTGCAATTTGTCACCAGATTGATGGTCATTATTTTCTATTCAATCGTTTCTGGGTAGAAATACAAAATTGAGGTCGAACCGGTGAAACAGAATCCAATGATCAATGCTATGGGCAAGCGCTGCTACAGCTGGGCATTTGTTTTGCGTTCACTGAATTTTTATTGCAATTTTTTTAATATCTTTTTTCCGGGTTTTTTTGCACAGGGTCCAAAGCAGGGATGGCACGGAATTCCGGTTTCCGAAAAATTTTGGACCCCCGGAATTCCGATTTCCGAAAATTTTTGGGGCCTCGGAATGCCATCCCTGGTCCAAAGTCGAGTTCGGATACGGTGACTGTCAACCGTTTTTGCTCCTTCAGGATGTAAAGAATAAAAAAAGGTTGCCCTTGACCGTTAGCTTTTAAGAGTCGTTGATTGTGCCATGTATCGGTCTTTGACATTAAGTGTGAATTTTGGTGAAAAAGGATTCGACTTTTTGTTCTAATTCGGTTCCCGTGTTCGAAGCGGGTGCCGAATTTGTGATCAGTAGGGTTATAAGTTGTATGCACTAAAAAATGCCAAATATGCGCATAAAATATGCATTAAAAATCCCTCAAATATATCCTAAAAACCTGAAAAATGCCAAAATATCTGATATTTTTTAATTTTGAAAACAAAAAAATGTGGGGCGTAAACTGAGACGGTGACAGCGACGCTGCCTGGCGCCGTCGGTTTCTGTTTGCGCGTGTGAAAGGCGTGCTGACGGAGGCGTCCGGAGGCGGCGGCGAATGGCTGCGGCCGGTGGAAGTGCTCAATTTGGCACCCATGGAATGCACTGACGCACTCATCATGGTTTCAAAATGGGTTTTTTGTGTTGAATGGGGTGCGCCTTGCTCAACTTTCTTCGGTGGAATTGCTAGGCTTGGGAAATAAAAAAATTTTTTTTTTTAATTTTTTGGAAATTTGTGTTTTTAGAAAAATTTCAAGATAAATTTATCAGGAAATTTTTTCGAAAAATCATTATCTGTTAAAAAAATTCTCTAGAAAGTTTAAAAACTTCTAAAAACTTTTCGGGTGGACGTGGGGAATGAGTGTTGCTAAATTTGCGAGCAGATTTTTTTTTTTAATTTTTTACTCATTTTTTGTGAATACTCACAAAGACGTACTCTCAAAGGACCCACAGACAAAGGACCCACGAACAAAGGACCCACAGACAAGGGACCCATAAAGACAAAGGACCAACGGACATAGGACCTACAAAGACAGAGGAGCCACAGACAAAGGACCCACAAAATGATAATTGAATTTTAAATAAAATTTAAAAATAAGCTGTGAGAGATGTTAAAATAAGCTCTGAGAAAAACCAGTGACTAATTATACCCCAAAAAATGTATTAAATTATATTTTTATTTTATGTGTCATCTATTCAGTTTTTTGGTGAAAAAAAACAGATTAAATTATATTGGAAAATTTTTTCATCAACCGCTGAAATAACCGAAAACCGGGGACTCTAAAACCGGCATAACAGAAAACCGGGGGTACCTTTAATAACTGCTGGTCGTGCACTACTTTACTTAATAAATACTGTTAATAAATTTTCAAAATTATTATTTACCACAATTATACCAATACCTCATACAATATAAATCTAAACAATTCTAATGCTAAAACAGGCACTCGTACAAAAACGGCCTCGCAAAATGGCCTGGCCCGTAATGCTCATTTTTTGGTCGGCCAAAAGTTGATTTTTAAAATTCTCAGTTGGGAGCCCTGGCTAAAACTTAATCAAATCAAAAACTTTAACGTAGAAATGCTTTTTATGAACCCCTTTCTTTACAGAATATGTGCAGAAAAAACATATAAATCCATATTGTATGTGTAGCATTTTATTCATTAATTTTGTTCATGATGGGGTCATTTGTTAAGTGTGGTTTGCCGTTGGACGATGGGTAAATTTGTGTGGAGGAATTCGAAACGGAGTCGTCTCTTTCCATGCATCAGAGGAAAGGGCATACCGGGGAGCAGCGAGGCAGTCCTTACATCTGCGCGCAGCCAAAAAAGAAAGCCTGATCGATTTGGCAGAATTCGGTATACATTTCGACCAACTCCGAATCGCAGACCCGATTTCGGAAAAATGTTTAAATTAGGGGTAAAACAGAATTGTTAAATTTCCTGCAAAATTTTTTAAAATAATTCAATTTTATAAAAACTCGTTAGTTTTTTACACTCAAAAAACTTTTTCAAGGGTACCCTGTCGCCATTTGTTCCGAAAGTCAAACGGCGTGAACATGGCCCCAGTGAAATCTCATTCGTTGATGGCCAATTCCACATATTTACGCAGGTAATTTACCGATATGAAACCAAAAGTATGATTGCTTTAAATTTATGCTTTTTTGGTTTAGTTCAAATGTAATTTTTAATTAATCCGAGAATTTTCTTAATTTAATACATTTTGACAAATTTTGCAATTTGTCTTTTTGTTCCAATTCGCTTCCTGGATTCGAAATAGGTCGAAATGAATATTATATTCTTGATCAACTGCCAGAAAACCCCATCATTTTAACATTTAAAAATTTTGTCAAAAATGGTGTGGTACCACCTAAATGATTACATTTTCAGCTCGCAATCAGCGGTGCAGCTGTTCAAGCAAAGTTTCAGTCTTTGAAATCCTTCGTCATGAGCGTGAGCACGCATAAGACTTCGGAGACATTGTGGAAGCTGCCTTGCAATTATTAATACTGGCATTTTTTGATTTTGATCAATTGTTGTTTTTTCATTTCAAATTTTTTCAACTAACATACTTTTGCCTTTTTTAAATGAGATTGCAATATAAAAACATACAATAGTGCCTTTTATAACTGTATGGCAGAAAATTATAGCCTTTTGATTTTTCATAATACACTAAAGAAAATTCCATAATATATTTTACTAAAAAAATAAAAAACGCATAGATTCTTCGGAATTTTTTCGGAATTTTCTTATGCATAGAGGAGGCCTTCCTTTGTCAGCCCGGGAATGTAAAGAAATAGCGGCACAATTGAAGAATGCTAGTACTTCACCTAATTCGACAATGATATATCACCCTAAGCCTCTCGTTCTGTAACGCATGAATCCAAAAGAATTTTTTAACGGAAAGAACTTTGGACCGAGTTATGGATGGGACTTAAATGGCCAAAGGTTTGGGACTGAACCGTCCAAAACCTTGATACGCACAAAAATGCAACAAAATATATTAATCGTTTTTTGGACAAAAAGAAATTGACGAGAGTTATTGGTCCTCAAAAAATCCCTATTTACAAATTAACCTTTTCAAAGAAAATTCAAAAATTTTCAGTGGTGCTTATCGGCACCGCAAAAACAATAATTTATTTTTTCTTAAAAAATTAGCCCAAAATCGCAAAAATTGATATTTTTGGTGAAACTCTATTAACAAATTGCACTCTAATTTTCCAAATTTTTCCGGCGGCGCCTACCGCGCCGCCTGCCCCAATTTTCCCAAATGAAAAAAGCGCCGCAAAAACCTTTTTATTGATTTTTTCATTTGAATAAAATTTTCAAAAGTGTTAATTTTGAAATTTTAGTTGGGAATCCTTGTTTTAAGGCTTTGGACGGTTCAATCCCAAAGCCATTTGTCCACTTCAGTGCCACAACTTTTTCGAGTTTTTGTAAAAGTTTCATTTACAACGAGTGGCTCTTCATCCCCCCCCCCGACTTAAAAAAAAATTCTTTAATCATCCCCGACAAATTTGGTCGAGGATTACTATATTAAATTGCTTTGAGATTTGATTTCTTTTGGAAAAAAATAAAAACATTCACTAAACCCCAGAAAACTCTCATTCTCTTCATACTTTTTTTTGGGCGGGGGGGGGGGGGGGTCGACCCCCCCCCTAGTTCGTCGTAAATGGCTCCGGTGGGAAAATCCGACACTGCAAAATCCGACATCGCTGAAAAATCCGACACTAGCGGAGAATCAGGCACTGAAAAATCCGACACCAACTTTAAATTTTAAAAATATTTTTAATTGTTTGAGTTAAGAATTTTTAAAATACATATAATAAAGTTACTATATTCAAGTTATTTTAAATAAATACTTTTATTGCCAAAACCTATCTAAGGTAGTCATAGATATTCATATTTATTTGTATGCCCTTTTTGATCATCTCCAAAAAATAACAAAATAATCTCTGTGATCCTTGGGAAACTAGAATGTAAATATTGCTTAACAGTTTTTAGCATATGGGAGGGGGATATTCTCCATTTTGCATGCCATTCCACCCGCTGTTCTCGAATCATTCGGTTCCAACCCACCCCTGAGTTTGTCAATGTCTTCCGGAGGGCAAAATCAGGAGAATTCACCTGACCTAATCCTCCCCAGGCAACGAAAAAGATCAGACCATTTTTAGTGAAAAATTTGATTTAAATAAAAACAATTCTCTGTAAATTCAATTCGAGAATATGGTAAACCTAGGCAGAGATATTAACCCAAACAATCAAAATTATTTTTAAAATTTAAAGTTGTTGTCGGATTTTCCAGTGCCGGATCTTCCGCTAGTGTCGGATTTTCCATCGGTGTCGGATTTTCTGCTTGTGTCGGATTTTCCAGTGTCGGATTTTCCGGTGTCGGATTTTCCAGTGTCGGATTTTCCGGCTCCCGAAAAAAGTCGGTCGGCTTTTTAATTCCAAAAATTTTCTTCTTAAGAAAAACCGGGACGAGTAAACTTCACCTTGCCTTTTTACTTTTTGTTTTAGGCAAAGAAGCAGCTTTTCCTTTTTTTCTTGAAATACCCAATTCAAATTGCGTCGATTTTTTAGGCCTTTGTCTCCACCAACGGCCACAAAAGTAGCGAAAAGTGCGTCTGACTGATTATGTGTAAATGAATTTTTGGCATTTGATAAATGATCGATCATTTTGAATGAAAATTGTTGCTTTGATACATTTTTTTTCTTTCTTTATAATGTTGTTGTCGGTTTTTGTTCGACAAATTTCCGAGTAAGACACTGTTTGTCAATGTCTTTCCGAAGAGGGCAAAATTCATGAGAATTCATCTGCTGGATTTAATTCTTCCCCAGGCAACCGAAGCTGGTCAAATCATTCTTCGTGAAAAATCGACGCAAAAAAAAACAATTCTTGGTAAATCCAATTCGAGAATTTTGAAAAATTTTTTTCTTGTTATATAATGAATATGTATTTCCATAATTTGCATATCCCACATTTTTTAACTTTTATCTGTTGCTATTATTTGTTCACACCAATGCCCCTTGGAAATGGCTGCTGTTATCGCTGGTGCTTTTTTATTTGTTCAATGACCAAATTCCACAAATTTTTCCCATATTTCCGCTTGTGAAAAAAAACAAAAATTTCATGAATTTTTCAATATATACTGCTTCCCCTTGTCACATTAAAATTCGATTAACTTTTTCCGCTGAATTGAACTCATAAAAAATTCCCATAAAATTTACGCTTCCAATTCCATTTTCTTTTTTCCAATTTTCAATCTTAATTTATGAGCGACATAAACAATGATTTAAGAAAAATTCATCTCCATATGGGGGCGTGGCGTGACATTTTGAATTGTTACAATTTTTATTCCACCCTTTCCAAAACACATTTACAATGGGAACACAATTACAACACAAAATACAGGGAAATACACATTATTTATGTAATAAAAAAATTTTTTGCGACATTTTGTCCTGCTCACGAGGGAAATATTGAACTGTCAGCGTCGAAATCATTTATTTTAGAGCAAATTGATTTATTATTGTAAATTTTGGCCTTTTTGATCCAGGCGCCAAAAATGATCAAATTTCTGGCAAATCGATAAATGGTCATTTTTCAAAAAATTTATTTAAAATAAATTAAAATAGTGATAGCGCACTAAATAAGATGCTCATTCCCTCTATCAAATATATCCACAAAATTGAAATTCGGTGAAACAATACCTGGAAAAAATCAAAAGAATTCTTATCTCTCAGGCAGACCCGAACACATGGCAATGGGCTACATGAAATAAACATTTTTTTGCTTGAATTTTCATTTGAAAAAGCCGTTCTTATCAACTTTAAGGCCGAAATTCACGATAGCGAGTCGGCTATGAATCTACATGAAAAAGTTGTTTCTTGTTTTAAAGTGATTTGATCACTGACACTTCGATATGTTTTCCTTGTAAGCCTAGGCCTAACATAAAAGCTTAGGCCTAAAAGTTAGCCTTGTACGAGTTGTTATGACAGCATTTGCCAAAGTCAGTGGGGGGGGGGGGGGGGGGGGGGGGGGGCTAATGGCAGTGTGGGTGTGTTAAATATTTTTTTCAATATTTTTTACATTTGTTTCATTAAAAGTGTTAATGTATATTTTGATGTTTTTCAAGACCGGCACTCTCAATTTTCGGCCATCTATCAGCCGTTCGCGCAGTGTGCCACGTAGGGGTGTGCGAAAACCCAAAAAATAATTTTCGAAAACGAAACGAAAATTTTATTTTCACGAAAACGAATCACGAAACGAAAATTAAAAATTTTAAAACTCGAAACGAACGAAAGTTTTTGTTTTATTTTATTTTGAAAATTCTTAGAGGATTGCTGTCCGCTGTCCCATAGGGGAAGCCGCAAAAAATTGAAATTAATTAAATTCAGGGAACCAACTGAAAATTTTCAAAATGAGCATTTTGTCGACAAAACCTGCTTAAAAAATTATAAAATTATTCCAATGAAAAAAAAATATTTTTGTGATTTTGAGCCAATTTTTTGAGAAAAATCAGGAAAATTTGAATTTTTGACCGTTTTCAACATATTTTCACTGAAAATTGGCAATTTTAAGGGCAGACTTTGAAAATTTTAGGGGAATTTAGTGGGCCGGCGGTGCCGACAAGCGCCGCCGCGAAGAATTTGGAATTTTCAATGAATTTTGTAAAGAAAAATGTGGTATGTAGCATACGAGATGTTTTTTTTCCAAAAAAGTGATTCTTAAGGGTGTAAATATTTTCGTCCAAATTCCTCTGACGAAAACGAAACGAAAATTTAAAATTTTTAAATACGAAAACGAAACGAAAATTTTTTGACGAACGAAATACATAAATATAGAGGATACGTAGAGCTACATTCTAAAACCAAGATTGATAAATTAGACTAATTATTTTGAACACTGATATTTTTGTCATTTCGGCTCACCACGAATGTGCATTTTGTTGAAAATTGAGTTTTTGACTTTTTGTTCGAGTTCGGAGTATTCGAAATGGGTCGAAATTGATGAAGGAATCGTGGTCAGCAACCCCGAAAACCTAAGGAAAGGTGTTCTAGCCGACTCTTTAAAAATTGTCACTTCGCCACACTGATGTTTTTTCGTCCTAGCACCAGGATGAGTGTGACGAGACTGTGAAGGACGAGGACGAAGAGTTGCAGATTTCATCGTCTGATCTGGACTCGTTGAACACCGCGAACCATTACCAGCCAGTGCCAATGCCAACGCGACCACATCGGTGGCAAAAGCAATGGCTTCCTATGCCTGTGTCGCTGCTGATCAGCAGAGCATCACCGACTCGTCATGCAGTTCAAGTGCATGCGGAGACGAACTCGAAGATGAGGACGACGATGTTGAGGATGAGGAGAGGAGGCATTTTCGAGCAGAGCATCATCATCAGTTTCAACGTCATGCTGATCACCATCACACCAATGATGCTGCGGCGGGACGGGGTCAGCATTAAAATAAATAAATTTTCACTTTTCGTGTTTTTCATTTTTTGGAATTTGTTCGTCTTTTTGCATTATTAAAACAAAAATTTTATACGGTAACTGAGGCAATTAGTCATAAAAGGACATTGTTTGGCATGACAATCTTTTCATTTACCAAAATTTTCAGTTAATTGTTTGCTTGGTAAACAAAAGTCTATAAAAAATAAAAATTTAAAATGATTCGTTGCAAAAAAAAACATTTTTCGAAAATTTGTCCGCTTCGCAGAACTCCTGTAGATTTAAAAACCAAA
>SIJG01000009.1:258617-338013 GCA_023374025.1 Heterodera schachtii | reverse complement strand
TTTTTTTAATTTTTTTAATCGCTTCCCTTTTTCAAAAAGTGTTTTTATTTGGCTTTTCCTATTTGAACTAATCGCTAATAGCGATAACACCCAAATTCATTGGATTGGATTTTGGAGAATCATATTTTTTGAATTTTAATTTAATATGAATTGCAGAAAAAAAAATGGAATGGTTTCCAAAAAATTTATTTAAAACTTTTTAATCGCTGTCCCTTTTTCAAAAAATGTTTTTATTTGGCTTTTCCTATTTGCTTCTCCAGCTTATTTTTTTGTTGCTTGAATGCTTTTTGTGATTAGGAGTTGGATGAAATTTTGAAACTGATGAATAGGGCTGGGAATTTAAGTCACTGAAAATCTTCAAAAAGTCGACTAAAAAAGTCATAAAAAATCGCCAAAAAGTCACAAAAAAGTCATAAATTGGCAAAAAAGTCATGAAAAATTGAAAAAAAGTCACAAAAAATCCACAAAAGCACATAAAAATGCAAAAAAGTTCTTAAAATTAGGCGAAAGTTAAAAAAAAAAATCACATTTTTAATAATTTATAGAATAACATTTTGATCGTATTTTAGGCATTTAATTTTATAAATAGGTACCTAAAATTGGCATAAAAAATAGATTCTTCCAACAATTCAGGAAAATTCATCCAGGTTTCATTGCTTTTTTATCGGTCGAAATTTTATTTTTCGTAATTTTTTTGTATTTTTCGGCATTTTTTCGCTAAAATTCAAATTTTGTCTCAAAAAGTCAAAAAAATCATAAAAAAGTCGCAAAAACTCAAAAAAGTCATAAAAATCCCAAAAGTTTAGAACACTTTTTAAGTCATTTTAAGGTCATTTAGAGTCAGCAAAAAAAAGTCATTTGACTTAAATGAAATTTTGGAACTGATGAATGATTTTTCGTTGATCGGACAGTGTGCAATTAAAATGTAAAGAGACACCCGGCCACTAATTTAATGCAAAAACTCCAGCCTAATGGTATTGGCGGATCCTTCTCATAACTGCGCGAGTGCGCTGCATTTTTACCAATTCGATAAAATAATTAATTGATTGGAGCAATTAAAGAAGTTTAATTTGTGAAAAAGGGGAGCAACCAAAACATTGAAAAAAAAAATTAATTATTAGAATGAAAACTATTTGAATTAAAAATTATACCCTTCTGTTCTCTTTTGACCACGTCAATTTTTTAGTGCGGGACCGGAACCCGTCAGTTGGGCCCCCACGTTTGGGCCCCAGCATGTTTTTCCACGATAGCTTTTTTCTTTGGCATCCAAATCCAACATTCTTGGTATCATTCGAAAGCTCTTAACATGCTCTATTAGCCTTACTAAAAACAAAAAGATTTTTGGCTTTAAAAAAAGTTTTTAAGAAAAAAATTTCAAAAATTTCTACTTTTTTGCAATTTTCATGTATAACTTTTTTGGTAATTGTCTAATCGCGAAGCAATAGTATGCTGGGGCCCAAAACGTGAGGGCCCAATCGTGAGGGCCCAACTGACGTAGACCGTGCGGGACATAAATTGAATTTTATTTTCTAACTGAAATTATGACTTTTTTAAATTTTAAATTATAATTTCCTTTTATTGGTTTTGGAATTTGTCATGTGACAAACGCTTAAATTGGCACCAAAAAAAACTTGAAAAATAATTAAGAGTGTGTTGATGTTGAACGGCTTTTGACATGGCTTAACGCGCGCATGAGCATTGGCATTATGGGCATAAAAGCCGGGACTTGCATTTTATTTTTTTGTTATCTGATGTCGGCACTGTGCCCGAAACCAATCACTCAAAATTGTTAAAAATCTAATTTCTGTTCCCCATTACAATGAAATTACGATTGCTAATTTACTCCTTAATACTATTCAAATCCATAATGGGAGGTGAAAATATAATAATTAATACCTTTTTGATTGAATAGAATGTAAAAACAAACTGTTTATAAGCAATTTCGCAAAATGTACTGATTTTTTAGACCCTGAAATCTGATTTTTGAAGCCCGATGTTCTGATTTTGAAAAAATGTTCGATAGAAACCCTGGTTTAGACCGACCAATAATATCAAGACATCCCCTCAAATTCACTTTAAACGTATAAAATATTAAGTATCCCCAATAGACTGCGCCTAATGATACAAATTAATGTAGAAATAAATAAACAATCAAAAACTTTGGCCACTTTTTGTAAATATTTTTGATAGCCCTATTAATCACATCAATTCCATAACATTTTTATAATCCATTTAAATTAAACAAATAAAAGAATAAAACATAAACAAGTGGCCAACTCGAAACATTGAAAATAAAATGTGCACAAAATATTAACAAATATTAAAATAATTGAAAGACTAAAATCTTTTTTTCTAAATTAGGCTTTGATTTCATCCTCAAATGTGTGCTTAAAAATTTGTATTGTTGACAATTTAAATATGGAAACCCGGCCATTTTATTTATTATTAGGGCTTCCTTTTTAGGTAATAAAAAATCGCAAAATAAGCATGGCATTAAATAGGTACAAAAACACTCGAATATTTTATGACATTAATGTAGAAATAGAGCGTTCGAATGATACCTAATTTGTATGGGTTTGACCCTTTTAAAAGGTTATAAGCGCTCCACTTGGTCCAGTTTTCCGCATTTTGAACCGGTTCAAAAACCATTTTTTTGCCATTTCCGCACCTCAGGGGTAGTTTTCTTGAGCATTACAGGGCAAGAGAGAATGAATGGCATCGATTACAGCCGTTTTGTTCCCTCTTCATTTTTTGCTCAATTAGTCTCAATTTCGGGAGTCATTTGTTCTCATTAAATTGTTTTTCACCACTATTTTTAATGGTTAATGTGGATGCTTTTTTATACAAAGTTATGTTGCATTAAAGTTGCAATTAATATTTGATTTTCGTGTATTTTTTTATGGCTGTGTGAACTGCAATAGAGCCGAATTATTAGTTTGGTTTAATTTAAGCCAATTTATGAATTTTTATGGGTTATATACATTTTTTTTGTTTCCGAACCCATTGGCGCAATTTAAGAAATGCGTCAGCACGATAGGGGGGGGGGGAGCCATAATTTTTTATTTTTTTGAGTTTTATTGCCCCGTTTTAGGCGTCATTTGGAAATTTTTGTCATTAGAAATCTGTAACTTTTGCCAATGAAATTTTTTTTATTATTATCTTTCAAAAGCTTCAGAGATTTTTGAGTTTTTTCGTGCTTAGGTGCGTTATTGAATTATTAGAAATTGTTTGTAACGATTTGTTTATTAATCTTACGGTTGGCATTTGTCCCTGTCCCGCGCCGTGCTTTGTCTGAGATTTTTATTTACATATTTCTACATATTCCGGCATTTTTTTACATATTTGTACATATTTTGAACTGTTTTTTTAAATATTTTCATATTTTTTTTTAAATATTTTGAGGGTTTTTTACGGAAATTTTTGGAAACCCTCAAAAAAATTACAAAATTACGTTCCGTTTTTCATACATATTTTCATTTTCTTTTTTAAAATTATAGAATTTTCTGTTAAAAACAAATTTTTTTTTTGAAAATTTACGATTCAAGGACTATTAGATCATTTTATGGCATATTGTATCTATTTCACCCTTTACGAAGAATTTTCCAAAAAAATAACACATATTTTAAATAATTTATTTCCATATTTAGTACATATTTAGGTTATTAATTGTATAATATGTAACAAAATTATATAGTTTGTATTTTCATTTGTAATTTGTACTTTGTGCTCCCCATTCGTATAAAAATTGTCATCAATTTGGGCTGATGGCCTTCATCCGTCGCCAGCAGAGAAGAACAAAATCATTTATTTACGTGCTTTCTTTTTTCACAACAATTTGTCCCCTCAATTTTCTTATTTATTTCTGTTGGAAAATTTCAAACAGAACATAAAATTTCTTTAAATTAATTAATTTAAAATATTTATTTTATTAATTTAATGAAAGAATTCCTGAAAATTAAAAAATTAATAATAATTTAAAAATTTGAATTTTAATGAAATTGAAACTATAATATAAAGATTTCCATAGAAATTAAGAATTTTATTTTATAAATTATTTATTAAATTTTCTATTTTATTTTATGCCCATCCGTTTTTAACATAAATACGAATAATTTCAATTGCCTTCAGCGACAGTGAATAACACAAAATCAATGCAACTGAATCAAAACACTCAAAAACCTGATTATTTCTTGTTTTTTTTTTTTGTTAATTCGTCTCACTAAAATTTTCTTGCTCATTTCGTTTGAACAATTTATTTTAAGTATTATTATAATAAAACTAAATTAATTTATTTTCATTCATTTTTTGTCAAAGTAATTTAAAAAATTAAAAAAGAGAATTATTTTAGCTAAATGGAGATAATTTACGCAATTCTAAGCATTTTTGGGTTGCTTTTTCTGCTCTGTTTGTTATTCAAATTCCTTCGCGCAATTTGGCGTTGTGTTTACCCCTATTTTATTGCTCATCCAAAAGATTTGCGCCGATTGGTCGGTGCCAAATGGGCCGTGGTCACCGGCGCCAGCGATGGAATTGGCAAAGAATATGCAAAACAGTTGGCCAACAAGTGAAAATTTTTGAATATAATAATCCGAGTTTGACCTAGATTTGGATCCAGGCTTGGATTTTTCGTGGACCTGGATTTTCGTGGGTTTTTGTACAGAAATACAGGCCTATGTGAAAATAATCAAGCTCCGGGTCGTGTTAGGCACAAAAAATCTTTTCTGGACAAAATTTTTCAAATTTTTCGTTTCCAAGCCTGGGTCCAGCCAGGCATTGACAAACCTGAATTTTTCCTGTACCTAGTTTTTGTCCAGAAAATGCAAGTCCTGGGACCCAGTCCCATGCTTTTCGAAATGCCGAATATTTATTTTTCACATCTACTCATTAATATTTTAATTTTTATCTTTTTAAATTTATTTATTTATTTACGCGATACGCGATATCTGCTGGTCTTTTTTTGCAATTAAAAAACAAAATTGAAATAAATGTTATTGAAATTTGACCATATATTAATCTAAATACCCCAAATATCGATAATTGATTTAAATATTAAAAAATAATTAAATTATTAAAATACATTTTTTCAATTTGATTTAATTCAGGGGCTTTAACTTAATGCTAATTTCGCGCTCGGCTGACAAACTGAAAGCAGTGAAGGAGGAAATTCAGCCAAAACAATTTTTGCAGCCGGAAGTCAAATGGATTTCTTTTGATTTGACCAACGGAAACATTGAGGATTATGAAAAGTGGCTTTTCCCAGAGCTTTCAAAAATTGACATTGGCATGCTGGGTAATTGGAAAATTAATTGATTTAAAAAAAACAATTAAGGATGTGCAGGGATGGGGTCTGATCTCGGGAATTAATAACACAGCAAATATTTATTGCTTTAAGGAGCAGACTTAGCCAGAGATTATGTAGAAATTGAAGCCGACTATTCTTGAAAAATAATTTAAAATATTTTAAATTATAAACCTTTAAAAATAATTATAATATTTTTAGTTAACAATGTCGGAAGTTTTCCGCCGTCAATGCGTTTTCACGAGCTCCCCGGTGGACATCGAACGATTGCTAAAGATTTGGTAAATTTAAATGTTGTTCAATTAATAATTAAATTAATTCCCTTAATCTTTGTTTTTTCATTTCTTAGGCGAGTATTTTTCTGAAATTTTTGGGGTTGAAAAAACGGGACTTTTTGGCTGGGAAAACCGGGAAAAAACCGGGATCTTTTCCGGTCAAAACTGGTCAAAAAAGGGATTAGGTACTCAGTTGTACGTTCTTTCGTACCCGGTCCGGTCCCGTACAACTCTAATTTTTATTAATTAATTTTGGGCAGAAAGCCAAAAAAGGTCAAAATAGGTTTTCAAATTTTTTTAGGCCGTAGGAAGATCAGGAAAAAATAGGCTAAATACAAAAAATCGTATAACTAGTCATACCATGCAAAAAAAAAAAAAAAAAAAATTTAAATTTAGATTTTGAACACAATGCCACACACAATTTTAACCGCATTTGTTTTAAAACAAATGACTGAACGCAACAAAGGCATTATTGTCAATGTTTCTTCAATGCTTGCTACCTTCCCATTTTTTCATTTAGCTCTGTATTCTTCAGTTAAAGTACGAAAATAATTTAAAATAAATTTTTAAATAATTTTTATTTAAATAAATTTAGAAATACCTAACTTGGTTCTCGTCAATTTTGCGCAAAGATTATGCTGACACTGGCATTATCATTCAGAGTGTAATTAATTAATTATATATGTTTAACTTTAATTTTAAAATATTTATTTTGCAATTTATAATATAACTATATAAATTAACATTTTTTATAAGAAAATAAATTAAAAACGGAAAAAATTTTAATTTTCTAATACCAATTTAAATAAAATTAAATTTGTATAAAATAAATAATATATAATAATTGATAAATTGAGTTTTTAAATATTAATTAATTTAAAAATTTATTAAAAACCTTTAAATTAATTATAAAAAATAAATGTTTTTCAGATTCTCCCGGCCGTTGTTTTCACTAAAATGTCACAGGAGTTCTCACAGTTAGAAAAACCGGGCTTTTTTAGTCCGACACCCAAAAAGTTTGTCAATTCGGCACTTCGTACAGTAGGACATGCCGACGAAACTACCGGATGCTTTGCCCATCAAATTCAGGCAATTTTTTAAAAAATTAAAATTTTATGCCAAAATTATTTCCAAAATCTTCATCTTCTTCAAAATTCTAAATTTACCTTTTTTAAAAAATTTTTTCTTCTAAATGATTTTTCACATCATCATTAGCCATTTTCTTTAATGATTTGAAGAATTTTGGAAAAACTTGCCATCATTTGGAAAAATTATATGCATATTTTCACTTTTTATATGCATAATTTGCAATTTTTGATGCATATTTCGCGATTTTATATACATATTTTTGGATGCCTTAATTATTTTTAGTGTATTTATTAACCCCATTTTGGAAAAGTTCGGTAATTTTAAGAACGACGGGGGTTTGGTGGAGTTTAAAAGCATCAGAGAATAAATCTGTGATGATTAGGGCCAAAAAATTTAAAATTTCAGACTGAAATGGCCATGATGATGCCAAATTGGATGTTGGGAATTGCATCAAAGCTGAGAATCAAAAGCATTGAAAAGAAAAATGCAGGAAATTAAATTTCTGACAAATATTACAAGTCCATCAGCAGATATATTGAATAAACCGTTTGTGCTTTATTGAAAATCCCTTGATCAGGCTAATTAAACAAAAAGATGCATTTATGTCAAAAATGAAAGAAACACAAAAAATTTTCATCAGAAAGAATTCGTCAAATTAAATGAGCAAAAATCATCATCAAAAATGATCAGCACCGATCAACTTGTCCACCATTCAATAATCTCCAAAAAGCCGATCATTTCTCAATTAAATTTCACTTCCGCACTGAAATTTTTTTATTAAATTTCTAAAAAATTTTATTTTATTTTCCTTCAAAATGGAACCCATCCTTGATAATAGTAAATATTATAAAAATTTGTTTATTTATTATTTATTTTTATATTCTTTTTCGTTTTTCATACTCACCCAATGCATTTTTTGTTGTTACATAAAATGCTGACATCGTTCAAATCGTCCAAATTTTTGCCCTCCCATTGAACCGTTCCGCCATTTTGGCATCGCTTTATTATCCATCGGATGTCCCAATTATATTCGTTTGCTTTCTTCAGTGTCAGCTTTTCGTTGGTCTGTCTGTTCATTCACCAATTCAAAAGGCATTTGTGAATTGTCCCGCCAATTGGGCATCACTTAATTAATTAAGCTTTCTTTATTGATCAGAGCAGCTTTTCCTTGGTTCTTTGTGGTTATTTTTTGCATTTCTTTGAATTAACCTTTTTTTGTTGCACTAAAGGCGAAGCAAAATTTTGATGACTATGTCATTTGCCATTAAAAAACTCATTTGTACTCTAAAAACAAAAGAAACAATGGAATTCAAATTTCTTGGCTTTTAAACCAAAAATTTTTTTTTTGAATTCTAATTTAATATGAATTGCAGAAAAAATAGGCTCTATTGCACTTTATGAGTTAAATCGACTTTTATGAGTCCAAAGGTATTTTATGAGTCCACTCAATTGACAATACCTGCTTTTTATAGGTGCTGGTGCGTTTCTTAAATCCGCCAATGGGTTAGCTTTAATTGTTCTCTACCAGAAAAATTTTCTAAAATTTTTTACTTATGTATAAAAAAAGTTATAAAGCATTGAACATGCTGTGTTTTTTGCAATGGTCATGCATATTTAATTATAAACATTTAAAATTTTAAAGTCTTTAAAATGCAATTGAGCCAAAATTAATTTATATATTCGATAGCCCTAACAATTCTCTATTTACCTTTAAAATTGTAGAAAATATTTCATTGCGTTTCAAAAAAGTTCTGAACAAAAAATGCTGACTTATCACTTTTTGAAATATTATGACAATAACTTTTTTTATACTTAAGTAAAAAATTTTTAGAAATCTGATAGAGAACAATTAAAGCTATTGAATGATATGACGAAATATTAATTTGGTTAATTTGAGCCAAGATCTGAATTTTTATGTGTTACCCATTTTTTGTTTTCGAACCCATTGGCGGAATTTAAGAAACGCGCCAGCACGTTCTTATACAAAAACTTTGTTCATGTTCGAACAAACCCTTAATTGTTCGTATCATTCGAAAGCACAAAGTCTAAAGAAGCTTAAATATATAAAATCTCAGCATTTAAACAATTGCCAAAAAAGATTTGATTAATTAATTAATTGTTGATTATTTTCATTTGAAACTTTCTTTAATATTAGCATTCTCTTGTTTTCTCAAATTATTACATTGTTCAAATTTTTTGCTTTCAAATGATACCAAAAATTATGGGTTTGTTCGAAAATGAACAGAGTTATTGTATAAAAAACATGTATTGTCAATTGATTGGACTCATAAAATATTTCTTGACTCATAAAGTGCAATAGAGTCTTGGAATGGTTTCCAAAAAATTTCTTTAAATTAATTTATTTTTAAAAATATCATTAAAATTTCGAAAATTTAATCTTGGCTCGTAGTAAAAAATAATGTTTAACTAACCGTAACCATGATGGAATATGATTGGTGTTTGTTTACCTAACTATGTATAGTTTTTAGGTTCAACACAACCCATCCAAAATCGTATGATTTTGAAAAAGAAAATTTATGTCGCTTCTTATGGGTGTGTTGTTTTGAATTTTATTGCATTGCACTTTTGTTAATTTGGAAAAAATGCCAATATATATTAAAAAGTTGTTTTTTTAATTTTGCGTTCTAAAAATAAAAATTAAAAAATGGGTTCTAAAAATTCGATGTGATGCCAGAAGGAACGGAGTCTGGGAGAAAATGTGCCTATCGGCACCGCCGAACCCCTTTTCCCAATAAGTTTTTGAAAAAAGCGCGCTGCAAAAAAAAGTGAATAATTAAATTTTATGCGTCCTTGGCTTTCACGAGTTTTCGCCGTAATGTCCTTGGAAATCTGTATACCCGTCCTTGGAAAGCGAGTTTTTCCAATGACAGTCCTGTTCTAAAGTAATATGAGCAGTGTTTCCTTAATAAGGGCCCTATGCTAAAAGACTCAATTTAAATAATTAATGAAAAAATCACTGATTACTGATCGGGAATTAGAAGAACTATAAAGAGAGACTTCAATATAATTATGAATCAAAAAAAAAAGGAAATATTGAGATTTTCAAAATACCAGCAATTTTTTGTCACTCAAAGAAGGATTTGCATTCTTCATTTCATCATAAAAATTCATTTTGCTCATTTTTTCTTCATTCGAATACGCATTTTTAACTAAAAATAATAATATAAAAATAAAAAACAAAATCAAAATTCAGGTTAAATTTACTTTTGCCAATTTCAATGCCAAATTCCTTTTTCCATTTTCTCAATGTTTCTCTGCTAATGCCCAACTCTTTCGCGAATTGCTTCTGTTTTCCATTTTTACATTTTCTGTTAATCTCGTCAATCCGTTCAACAAATTCATGCTTTTTCTTTTCATAATAATTATATCATTTTTCAAATTTTAGTACAAATTCTTTTTTCCATTTATAAAGTTTTCTTCGACTAATTCCCAATTTTTTTGCAATTTTTTGTTCAATTTTATTCCTAATCTTTTCCGAATATTTCCCCTTTTCCTTAATTCCTTCTTTTATTGCATGAAATTTGTGAATAATGTTGATTTTTTGTTCATCATTTAATTGAGCGTTCTGATCACCATCGAATGAATTTAATTCATTTTGAACAATTTCATTTTCATTGTCCAATCTTTGACCAAATATTTCAGCAAAACTTGGCCTAATTTTCCCATTCTTTTCACCTAAATTATTGTCTTGTCGAGTTTTTCCATCAAAATCACATAATACTCCCTCCGTTTATTATTGAATTGGTTATTAATAATAACATAAAAATAATAATCCATAATTCTTTGAAAAATTCTTGGATTTATATTTTAATGATTGGTTTCAATAATAATAATTTTGATGTATTTTATTAAGATAGGAAAGGAATTGTAAAAAAATATACATTTTATCATTTTATTAACAAATAATTTACAAATATCATTGAAATTAATTGTCAGAAATTTTGATTTTGCATTGAAAATAAAATGTGAAAAATTTAGCCAAAAATTTTTGTAATACAGCTTTTATTTCATTTTTTTGAAATTTCAAATAATGTAAAACCGATTTTATTTCATTTTTTATTAAATTAATTCATAAATATATTTTAGAGAGAGCTGTGAAAAGCATCAAATTTTATTTTTAGGTTAATAAGGCACTTTAATGCTCATATTTAAAAAATGTATCATGAATTTTATTTAAAAATTTTTATGAAATTTCTAATTATGCCTATTTTTAGACTTATATTTAAAAAAAATTTTATCGGACTTTCAGTCTAAATTTTACGAGCTTTTTTGTTTATAACTTTTTGTAAATTTTTACGAAATTTTTAAGAAATTATAATATAGTAGAGGATATGTAGAGTTACTTTCCAATACCAAGTTTAATTAGTTTGACTAAGTTTAAGCTAACTTTGCATCATCAACAACATTAACCGTGCTCCTCAATTATCATGCCAATGTTATTAATAGGGCCCAGATTTGTATGGATTTCCATTTTTTTTTTCAGTTAAATAATGTTTTTAGCTTGGTTTGATGCTTCTAGCATGCCTTTTTATTTCCATATTCAGGTTTTTGTCCATATTTTACACCCATATTTTGGCACTTTCATTAGAAATTCCAAAATACACACATAAAATGGAAAATTTTGGAAAATATGCCCCTAAAGAAAAGATTTTGAAAAAAATACCAAAAGTTGCGCAAAAAATTTCATTAGCAACATTCGCATAGAAATCAGTAAATTATAAATAGGAGCTTTTCAATTGTGGAATTCTATAATTTATGAATTAAAATGGGTTTTTCCTTCTTGACAAAAAAATTATGGGTTTATGAATTTTTTTTTAATTCGAACCAATTTTCAGGATTTTGTCCTTATTTTGTATTTTTTGTCCATCTTAGAAATAAGGACTAAATTTGTTTAAAATTTCATAGTTTTGCATTTTTAAATAAAAAATAATAATTTAATTAATTTTCTTTTTCATAAATTTCCATCTCAATTTTAGCATTTTTTTTTTTTGCTCTGATCACAGCAACTCATTATTTTTCGGCGAGATTATTTTCCGGAGGGCGGAGGAGGAGTTAGGGCGCGTCCATGCGATTAGCGGTGGGCGGGCCGATCGACCGACTTGTCGCCCATCGCCGTCCCATTTTCGTCGGACGGTGGGCGATGGCCGTCTTAGCGCCCATCACCACCAGCAGCGCCCGTCAGCATCATTTGATGATGTGTTGCTGTGCTGTGTTGCAGTCGTGGGCAGAAAAAGAAACCGGATTAATAAAATATATAATATTGGAATGATGATGGATGAGGGACGGACGAATGGATAAAGCATTTGAATGATTCACCACCGCAAAAGCACAAAAAACACACTAATATTTTTCTTTGCTTATCTCTTCTTCTCATTCACCATCGGCGCGTAGTGGAGAAAAAGCAACAATTAAGGCAACTGTTTTTGTTTGTTGCTGCTGGCCATTCGTTTGGCCGTACCGAACACTGATCAGAGCGCTAAAATTAGTGATCGAATGGAAAATCAGCAGCACTCCGATCACTATATTAGAGAAACGAATTGATTAATAATCAGCCAAAATGGGAAAAATTGGAGAACAAAATTCTCAGTGGTGATAAATGGAAAAAAGGAATGACCCTAGTAAAGCAGCTTCCTCTGACTTTTATATAGGTCGTCTTATTGATTCGTGACATTTTTTAAGTCTCGGAATTTTATCCCGACTTTTTGCTTGTCGGGTTTTCGGGTCAATGGCAATTCGTACAAAAGGCAATTCATGTTACAAAATAAAGCTTAAGCCTAAGCCTAGACCCAAGCAAACCTAGGCCTAGCCGAAAGCTTAGGCCTAAGCATAAGCCTAAAGCTTAGGCCTAACCTAAGCAATTGTACGAGTTGCCTTTGTACGAGTTGTCAAGACGCCGGATTTTCGTCATTTTGGGTTCGGGAAATCCGATTGTCGAAAATATTTGTTGGGCATTAGTCCCAGTGCTGATACACAGAATTTACTGTACCCTACAAATCCCGCTGTTTTATACTGCATAATCCCAACCTTTCCAAGGTAATTAAATACCGAATTTCATACATTCCTATCATGGACAGTTCGGGTGATCAGTAACAGAAGTTATCAGAAAACCCATTCACTCTCTTCTGTTGCTGATCAGCACCCCCTACGGCGGGGGGGGGGGGGGGAAATGTCGTCGGATTTTGGGGTGTCAACGCCGCCCCCTCCCCCAAATGAACAACCAGTTTTATCTGCTGCTATTATTTGTTCACACCACACTGCTCCTTGGAAATGGCTGCTGTTATCGCTGGTGCTCTTTATTTGTCGAGTGACCAAATAAATTCCACAAATTTTTCCCATATTTCCGCTTGTGAAAAAAAAAGAAGCAAAATTTCATGAATTTTTCAAAAAATTCGATTTTCTTCTTCCTCTGAATTGAACTCCTCGTAAGAAATTTCCCATAAAATTTTCTTCCATTTTCATTTCTTTTTCCAATTTTTCAATCTTAATTTTTGAGCGCCCTAAAAAATTATATAACGAAAATTCATGTCCATTAGGGGGGCGTGGTGCGACATTTTGAATTGTTTCCATGATTGCATGATAATAAATAGGGATCATTTTTTTATGTAAATACATATTTTTTTCCTGGATTCTCCATGATCTAATTAGTAGGAAAAACACTTTCTTTTTTGTGTTTGCGAACAAAAGTTGGGACTTTTATTTACATATTTTTACATATTTTCGTATTTTTCTACATATTACATATGTACATATTTTTATACATATTTTGGACTTTTTCGCATTTTTTCGTACATATTTTGCATTTTTTGAGAATTTTTAGGGAATTTTTTTATGAAATACCCCCAAAAATATCCAAAATTTCGCAATTTTTTTTCAAAAATTTTGAGAATTTATATAAATTTTTGCGAAAAGCAAAAATTTTTTTTGAAAATGTACCCCAAAAAATAGTTTTTTTTTTTTCAAAAATGGAATACCAAAAATTAATTTTTAAATTACTAAAAAGATAATTTTAAGCCTATTTAGGTCATTTTTATGGCAATTTGTGCCTGTTTCACCCTTTAGAAAGAATTTTTTTTTCCAAAAAATCACCATTTAAAAAATTTTATTTACATATTTTAATACATATTTCTGGATTTTTGTACATATTTCATACATATTTCAGTGTTTTTTATACATATTTTATTTACATATTTCGCGATTTTTCTTACATAAATAAATGATCCCTAATAATAAATTTTGAAAATAATACTCAATCGTGAATCGTTCTATATTGAATCTACGGTTTTTAAACCTTTTTATTTCACACTTTTCACAAACACAATTACAACACAAAATACATGGAAAACACACATTATGGTTTTAATTCCGGTTTAAACTATATTTGTATTTCATCCTCTCAACAAACCCAATTACAAATAAAACACAATTACAACACAAAACACACAGAAATAAACTCGTTCAGCATTATATCCGATTTCTAAACTTTTTTTTTGGCATTTTTTTAATCCTCTCCAAAACACATTTACAATGGGAATACAATTACAACACAAATAGATTTGTATGGATTTGATTCCGGTTTTTAAACTGTGTTTTTATCCACCTTTTCCAAAACACAATAAATGGGACCACAATTACAACGCAAAACACATGGAAAATACACTCTTCAACATTGCTTTTACACTGTGTTTTTCCACCCTTTTCATAAACACAATTACAAATGAGAACGCTATACAACTCAAAATACACGGAAAATACACACAGTGTATGCTTTTTATTCCGGTTTTTAAACTGTATTATATTCAATTTTCAAACACAATACCTTGGGAACACAATTACAACTCAAAATACATGGAAAACTAATTCCGGTTTAAACTATATTTGTATTTCATCCTCTCAACAAACACAATTACAAATACAACACAATTACAACTCAAAATACATGGAAAACACACATTATGGTTTTAATTCCGGTTTAAACTATATTTGTATTTCATCCTCTCAACAAACACAATTACAAATACAACACAATTACAACACAAAACACACAGAAATACACTCGTTCAGCATTATATCTGATTTCTAAACTGTTTTTTTTTTTTTTTTGTATTTTTTTAATCCTCTCCAAAACACATTTACAATGGGAATACAATTACAACACAAATAGATTTGTATGGATTTGATTCCGGTTTTTAAACTGTGTTTTTATCCACCTTTTCCAAAACACAATAAATGGGACCACAATTACAACGCAAAACACATGGAAAATACACTCTTCAACATTGCTTTTACACTGTGTTTTTCCACCCTTTTCATAAACACAATTACAAATGAGAACGCTATACAACTCAAAATACACGGAAAATACACACAGTGTATGCTTTTTATTCCGGTTTTTAAACTGTATTATATTCAATTTTCAAACACAATACCTTGGGAACACAATTACAACTCAAAATACATGGAAAACTAATTCCGGTTTAAACTATATTTGTATTTCATCCTCTCAACAAACACAATTACAAATACAACACAATTACAACACAAAACACACAGAAATACACTCGTTCAGCATTATATCTGATTTCTAAACTGTTTTTTTTTTCTATTTTTTTTAATCCTCTCCAAAACACATTTACAATGGGAATACAATTACAACACAAAACACATGGAAAATACACTCTTCAACATTGCTTTTACACTGTGTTTTTCCACCCTTTTCATAAACACAATTACAAATACAACACAATTACAACTCAAAATACATGGAAAACACACATTATGGTTTTAATTCCGGTTTAAACTATATTTGTATTTCATCCTCTCAACAAACACAATTACAAATACAACACAATTACAACACAAAACACACAGAAATACACTCGTTCAGCATTATATCTGATTTCTAAACTGTTTTTTTTTTTTTGTATTTTTTTAATCCTCTCCAAAACACATTTACAATGGGAATACAATTACAACACAAATAGATTTGTATGGATTTGATTCCGGTTTTTAAACTGTGTTTTTATCCACCTTTTCCAAAACACAATAAATGGGACCACAATTACAACACAAAACACATGGAAAATACACTCTTCAACATTGCTTTTACACTGTGTTTTTCCACCCTTTTCATAAACACAATTACAAATGAGAACGCTATACAACTCAAAATACACGGAAAATACACACAGTGTATGCTTTTTATTCCGGTTTTTAAACTGTATTATATTCAATTTTCAAACACAATACCTTGGGAACACAATTACAACTCAAAATACATGGAAAACTAATTCCGGTTTAAACTATATTTGTATTTCATCCTCTCAACAAACACAATTACAAATACAACACAATTACAACACAAAACACACAGAAATACACTCGTTCAGCATTATATCTGATTTCTAAACTGTTTTTTTTTTCTATTTTTTTTAATCCTCTCCAAAACACATTTACAATGGGAATACAATTACAACACAAAACACATGGAAAATACACTCTTCAACATTGCTTTTACACTGTGTTTTTCCACCCTTTTCATAAACACAATTACAAATACAACACAATTACAACTCAAAATACATGGAAAACACACATTATGGTTTTAATTCCGGTTTAAACTATATTTGTATTTCATCCTCTCAACAAACACAATTACAAATACAACACAATTACAACACAAAACACACAGAAATACACTCGTTCAGCATTATATCTGATTTCTAAACTGTTTTTTTTTTTTTTGTATTTTTTTAATCCTCTCCAAAACACATTTACAATGGGAATACAATTACAACACAAATAGATTTGTATGGATTTGATTCCGGTTTTTAAACTGTGTTTTTATCCACCTTTTCCAAAACACAATAAATGGGACCACAATTACAACACAAAACACATGGAAAATACACTCTTCAACATTGCTTTTACACTGTGTTTTTCCACCCTTTTCATAAACACAATTACAAATAAGAACGCTATACAACTCAAAATATACGGAAAACACACACAGTGTATGCTTTTTATTCCGGTTTTTAAACTGTATTTTATTCAGTTTTCAAACACAATACCTTGGGAACACAATTACAACTCAAAATACATGGAAAACACACATTATGGTTTTAATTCCGGTTTAAACTCTATTTGTATTTCATCCTCTCAACAAACCCAATTACAAATAAAACACAATTACAACACAAAACACACAGAAATACACTCGTTCAGCATTATATCTGATTTCTAAACTGTTTTTTTTTTTTTTTTGTATTTTTTTAATCCTCTCCAAAACACATTTACAATGGGAACACAATTACAACACAAAAAGATTTTGTATGGATTTGATTCCGGTTTTTAAACTATGTTTTTATCCACCTTTTCCAAAACACAATAAATGGGAACACAATTACAACGCAAAACACATGGAAAATACACTCTTCAACATTGCTTTTAAACTGTGTTTTTTGTATTTTTATTCCACCCTTTTCACGAACACATTTACAATGTAAAATTATTTTAAAAAATTAGTTTTGCATAACAAAATTTTGAAATTAATTTCTTTAAAAATTTAAAAACAAAAATTATTTCACGTGAAGGATTTGAAGCCATACCTCGGCACAAAGTCTTATAAAAAAATTTACAGAAAATAACCCAAAGGTGGTCGGGTCGGTCTACCCAACCATAAAAATTCATTACAAAACCCACCATCACCTCAGCAAACTCTCTTTTGTCAGCCAATTTAATCAATTACATAATTAATTGGTTGCTCATTGTTCACTTTAATTGACTTTTTTTTTGTCAGTGTGTGAGGGGGAGGGGGGGGGGGGAGGTGGTGGTGGACACTCGCGCACCTCATATTCATTCCCCATCGTATAATTATGATTAATTATTTGTTTTTTTTTTTGTTTTTGTTTGCTTTTGTGTGGGGGTGGGCGTTGTTACCCACCAAACGCACTATTCTTTAATTGATTGTAATTATTAATTATTCTGTTCAAACATTTTACTTCACGCCCCCTTCGCCGGCGGATGGGCAGCGCGTGGAGAAGGCCAATCCTCTAATTAAATCAAACTTTCACATTCCAAATTCCCTGAAAATTGTTAAAAAAATATTAAGCATACTTTTTGCAATTTCTTAAAGGTAATCATTGGGGGATGAATGTGTCATTTTTTTTTATTATTATCCTGAAAAATTTAAAAATTCCCGCAAAAAAATACAAAAAAAAACAAATTTCATCAAAATGGTCATTTTTTGTTCATCTTTGGATTAAACGATTTTGCACTAAAAATATTATTTTTTGTTATTTGGCTAAAACTTGAAAAAAATTTTAACATGAAAATTGGTAAATTTTGTGCGTATTTTATAGGCTATTTAAAAAAGATGAAAAAACATTCAGAAATAAAGGTAAGAAATTTATAAGTAGATAATTTGAAATTAATTCAAACACTTTCACAATTGCTTCAGCTGTTTTATTTTTTTAATCAATAAATTTTTAAAGAATTCGCGATTTTTCTTTTCAATATATTTTTTATTAATCCAATTTTTTTCCATTTGTAACTTTTCCTTTGACAATTCACAATTTTTTGGTTAAGTTTTTCCTTATTTTAAGTCAAACTTTTTAAAATAATTTTCCCCTTTTCTTCAACTTTTTTTTTTATTGTGGAAAATTTAAAATAATTTCGCATTTTTACTGATAAGCCGAATTTATGAAAATTTGAAATTAGATCAGTTTGTCTATTTAAAAATAATTTAAATTACCACTCCGACCAAGAGTTGCTTTAGCAAAAATGCCAATTTTGGAGGAATTAGTGGACAAAAAATGAATGAATCTAAGTGATTGATGGTCAATCCGTTGCGCGATGCACCGACTTTTTGGAATTTTCACTTTCCAATTTGTTTTTTGGCATCGGAATTATAACCCAGGTCTAATTCTCGTGCCGATAATCTGAGAAAAAATTATAAATACCAAGCAGTTCGGGGATCGGAGTCGGAGATTAAGAAAAACTCGCTGCGTTTTTTTTTCATACACATTAGAGTGCCTTTCAATGTGTCAGTAATTTTTATACGTCGCTAACTTTTGTATTTTTCTTCCTTCTTTTTATAATACATATTCATTTTTTTATCGGGATATTGATTTACTATGAAAATAAATATTAAAAATTTCAATTAAACATTTTTGTTCATGTCAGTGCCAATTTAAATTTTTTTTGCCAATTTGAATTTGATCAGCTTGATAATAATTTGAATTTTTATCATTTTTCCTTTCGTTTTTCATTTTTCTATCTTTGGCCAAAAATTTTGTTAAAAATTTGGTCAAAATTTTACATTAATTTAACACAAATTAACTGATAAATTTTAAAAAACTCTTTGTTTAAAAATAAATATTTTAGTGATTTTATAATTTTGCTTCACATAAATATGCTGAATTCTTTTCAAAAGTATTTAATTTAAAAATTTATTGACAAAAAATTTATATATTTTTTTATTTATTTTGCCATATAAAATAATTAATATTTAATAATCACAACAATAAAATCATGAAAGAAATAAAAATATTATTAACAAGATTTTCAAGATTTGTTTGTATACTTTTAAATTCTTTTTTTTTTTTGAAAAATCACTTTTTTTTACTTTATTTAAATTTTTGACAAAATTGTTGCAAAAATCAGCCTCTTTTCGAATTTTTTTTTCTCGGTTCCCCTGTCGGCACTACCGGATCCAATTTTTAAATTTTGGCATATAAACCACATTATTTTTAGAAAAAACCTATTATCACACCGAGCCAACACTTCCAATTCCTTCACCAGTGGTGCTGATCAGCAGCCGGACACGAATTGCTTTTTAATTGTAAAAAATTGACTCAAAAATTCGAAGTTTCTCCACATTAAAATATCAAATCCGAATTTCAAAGGCATAAATCCCAAAACGCACTCTAAACTTTGCAAATAGGGTATCTTTGAAGCTGCAAACAAATTAAAAAGGTGTGTTTTCATGTGTTTTCGGCTATCCCAAGTCAGCAGAAATAAAGGATATTTGCTCCAAAATTCGTCGGGCCCTAATTATGATAGGCTTCTCAATCATTCGCCGGCGGAAGGGGGAGGGTGATTCCCCCCCCCCCCAACTTTTTTTCCTCTCCTCTTCCTTTTGCCATCAATCGCTTCACTGCCTCGTCCTTCTTTCCTCCTCCCCCCCCCCCCCCCTCTTTTGTGTGTGCTTTCATCCACCTCATCATCCTCCTCTCCTCTCTCCTCTCCATCCAATCTCCTCCAAAAGTGTGTAATTATAAAGCAATCGTTGTCCTTCCCCTCCCCTGCGGGCTGTGGAGGGGCGCGATTTTGGGGAATTTCGCAAGGCTTATGCATCAGGTGGCCCCCCACTTCCACCCCATCACCCTCTGCTGCCCACCCACACTCGCTGCCGCCGATGCGGCGATGACTTTGCTGATGGGAGGAAAAGCGGCGGACGGCGGCGCATCGAGCGGTTGAGTCCCCCACGTTTGAGTCTCTCCCCGACGGCAAATGCAATGCGTGGGATTTAACTTTTCATTAGCCATTCTTAATGCGCTTTCCATTAGCTGATCAAAATGCATTCCATGGTTATTCATAAAAAAAGTTTGTTAATTAAAAAGGCATAAAAATCCTATCCTGGCACTTTTCAATAATTTAGGTTTCCGGTGGGCTAACCCCTTCGGCGCCAGGGAAAGCTAGCAGATTTTGTCCAAAAACCCTCCTTTTAATATGTATATTTTGGGACAAAATATGAAAAATCTAAATAACCTATGTTTGTCATCACCTGGAAAATTAAATTTTTAACGAATTTGACGAATTTTTCAGGAAACCGTAACCATATAAACTGCAAAAAATTTCTCGATTTTTCATGTATACCTTTTTTAAGAGGGGGTGGCTTCACGCATTTTTCGTGAGGAGTGCCCCATGGGTTTTTTGGATCGATCTGACACTCTCATTCTTGTTTTTGGGGCTCAACTGACCGATCGGAAAAGCCGCACCCACCGCCCCCGCTCTGTCCTTGCCATTCTCAAATAAATCAATCGCCGCCACCCGCCGGGGGGCGGGGACGACAGCGGAGGCGAGCAACACACACAAATTGCAGCGCCATCGCCCCGCTGCTCTGTCGCTATGTGTTGTCCTTCCCCACTAATTGCCGGTCCACCGATCGCACCGCCCCCCGGGCGATGTGTGGCATGGCATTTGCATTTGGAGATTAGTGAGTGGGGAAAGCAACAACAAACATCAGCAACGCAAGGTCGACATCGATGCCCATGTCTGATAATGACAAAAATGGCGTGGCATTCCCCGCCCCGTTCCCTTTGGCATTTCGGCATCATTTGCGCGCCATAAAATAAATGCGACAATGCCAAACGCGAATTCAAGTTTAATTAGTAGGGCTTCCATTTTTAGGCACAAAAAATCGCGAAATAGGCACCTAAAAAGGCAGAAAAAAATTGCAAAATAGGCATTAAACAGGCACAAAAATCCTCAAATAGGCACAAAAATAGGCAAAAGAAATTTTTTTATTAACGTTTTTTAGGCAGCCACGTAAAATTTAAATCTTTCAAATTGTAAATGAAATTATTAAATAATTAAAAGTTTTTTCCAGATAGGACAAATTTTAAATCAAAAATTTTATTGAGAAAAAAAATTTAAAATTTGGGATTATTTTTTTGAAAATTTTTCAATTCTTAAGGGTGTATTTTCTTAAATCTTTTTTGGGTCATTTCTTAGGGGGTGCATTTTTCGTTTTTATTGCATTTTTGTTAAGGATTTTTTCAAAAACCCTAAAATAGGCAAGTTAGGCACAAAAACCCCGAGATAGGCAAAGTTAGGCATTATAAAAGTCATCGTAGACACCCCAAACCAAGCGGAAAATGCCTTTTTCGTGCTTATCTAAGCGTATTAAGTGCGCAGAAATTTTAGGCATTTGCCTAAAAATGGAAGCCCTATTAATTAGTAATTAAGCAATTTTTTTGGTATTTTTTCGTTTTACCGTCCCCCCTTCCCGCTTGAACGTCATCGTCTATGAATAGTTTCTCTTTCTTGTCTGGATCATGCATTTTTATGAAAAGTATATTTCTTTTTTAATCTCATGATGATGAACAACCTTTCCTGACTTTCATGACCATCACTAGTGATTGACCAACAGACGTTGGCATGCATTTTGTTTGCTTACTAATAAAATGTACCGTATTTGCTCTAATTATCCCCCATGGGGGATTATTTTTCAACCTCCTCGTAGACTGGGGGATTATTGGAGACTGGGGGATTATCATAGAGGGATTATTTTTCAAACGCCTCCTAGACTGGGGGATAATTGGAGATTGGGGGATTAATGGAGATTGGGGGATAATTAGAGCAAATACTTATTGTTATTTTTTATAATGCTATAAAAATCAAATACCCATAATTTTCGGTGCTGATTAAATTAGACCAAGTTATCAGCTGATCTTTTGCTTCATCATCGGGTGATCTGTACATACAACAAATATACTTCCAAAGAAGAGAGCAATCGTAGACTCTTCATACAAAAGTTATTTTGTAGAGATTGTTTTTTTGTCCGTCTATTTGTTTTGTTTAGGAAATTTTCTCCCGCTTTCAACTAATTTTTTGGGATTATCCTTATATATTTTTTTGCGTTACACTTAAAACATGCGCCCGGAAATATACCTGATCAAATTCCAAAAGTCGTTTATGTAAAGAAACATTTTTTCGGTGGGACAAAAAATGGTTTAAATTGCCCCCTATTAGTGAGTGTTTGGCATAATCGAAGTGGCGGAACAGCCGCGTTCAAAATGATAATGATAAAAAAGAATTCTCCCTTATTTCGTTTTGGTGAAATTTTTGCCACAAATTGCCTCCCCTAATTGTTGGACCTCACAATTAGCAGCAGGTGTCAATTACGTTCATTTTTTAGAGATCAATTTTATTTGCTATTTATTTATTTATCCAATTAATTGTTTCCATTTTAGTAAATTTTAAAACTTCCCAATTAATTTATCAAAAGGGGAAAATGATAATGATCTCATATCGAAAAATTATTTATTACTTCGCAAATTTTCCCCATTTTTTATCAGATCATTTCTTAATTGCTTTCCGCGGCACTCTTTCCGCCCTCATTTTCTGCCTTATTTAAACACTTAAAAATTTCCGGCTTAATTATACATAAACAAATGAGAAATTTTTTATAGGATTTCCAACTAACTTTTCCTTTAAACGGAATGAAGCAGCAAACTAAAAAAATAATTGGAATTTGTAATATGACATAATTTCGTGCCATTTTATTTTTAAAAATTTATCACTATTTATCTTGATATCACTACATACATATTTTGCAATTTTTCACCTTTGAAGCACACAAATTTTGAAACCGAATTTATCTTAAATCTTAATTCGGAATTCCAGCCAAAAAAAAAGCCCCGTATTTATTGGAATTAATGGGTTCTAGCCCCAAGATTCTCAATCATCTTTGAAACGCATTTTTGAAATATTAAAACCCGATTTTCATTAATTTTCTCACAAAATCCATGAATTCCAAAAAAGCTTTGAAATTCGATTCCGATATTCTTTCTCATCCAGGTCCACCCACACGTACAATAAATAATTTTATTGTATAAGTTAGTGTTGGCGTTCAAATTAGCAGCAATTCACACCGCGACACCTCTTTTTGGGGGGTGGGCCTATGGGCAGCAGGGCAATTAACGGGCGGCGGAAGGACCAATCAAAGGACAAAAAAAGGAACAATTAACCCCCCCCCTCCGCGGCGTTTGTTGTTTGTTCTCTGTGTTCGCCGACTGCCGGTGGCGTCAACGCACGTCACGTTAATTGGTCGCGCTACAGCTGCTGCTGCTGCTGTTTGTGTGTCTCAATTAGGTGCCTTGTTGGTGGCGGCGGTGGTAGTGGCAATTAATTAATTGCTTTTATCGGCCCTGGCGCGGCGAATGGTGTTCAATTTTCAGTGGGCATAGTTTTTGCCCACTTATCATCATCATCATCATCATAGTCAGTCATCCAAAGCAATTTGAATCCGAATTTTAGACCAAAATTCTTTATTACAACCCATTGGCATCGAATTTTCAGACAAAAAATCGCACCTCAATTTTTTTTTCGATCGAATCTGTCATTTTCTGAAATTTTTTGGCACTACGTTAAAAAGGATGATTTTCGGCAAAAATGTTCCCGGATGATTTCTGAGCTGCTGACCATAAAGCTGACAAATTTATTTTGTTAATCCAAATTCCTAACGCGAATTTGAACAAAAAATCAAAATTCAAAAAGTTTGCGCTTTTTGAAACTAGGCCTGGCTAGGGACCTATAATTTAAGCAGCTGTAAATCCGCCAATAAACCCGGGACCCCCCTAAAACTGAGCCACGGTAAATTTGGCCACAATAAAATTTGGGATTACAATGACAAAAAATTAGGCTCAACGGATAAAATTAAAAAATTGACACAATTTGAATTCCATTCCCTATTTTTTAAAAAGTCAAAAGTCGATGAAGTTTAAAAATAAAAGCACAAAACACACTTTGAAAGGCCATTCGCCAAAAATTTATGTGAAAAATTATATGTTTATGACTTTCATTCCCCCCAAAATGGGCTTGGCCAAGTGCAAACAAAGGAGGCACACTGACGCAGCGGGAAAAGCTTCACATCCCACGCCGAGAGTGACCTTTAATACAAATTTTGCAATACGATATTTAACTTTGCTCCGTCCCCTATTTTTGGAAAATTTCCAAAAAATCCTAAAATAAATGTTCTAATTTCTAAGGCGGAGGCCTTGGTTTCTTGGGCCCGTGCGCATCGAAATTCATGAACTCGGTTCGAGAAACGGCTCGAACATTTGGGGTCCTGCTGGTCTCATCTCGAGAATTAAGTCTAAGTCTCGTTTTTAGAGAAACCTCAAAAATTTCGGTTTTAGCCCATAATTTCCAATATTTCTTGCCCTTTTTGAAGAGGGATTCGTAGAGCGAGAGGTACATGACCTAGTCAAAACCCGGACCAGGCCAATAAAGCCGGGCCGGCCATCTGCCAAAACCCGGACCGGCCAATAAGACTGGGGAAGGGACCCCAAAAAAGCGGAGCCTGGGCACGGCCAACTGTTAGAAGCCGAACCTTGGCAAGGGACCCAGCCAACAAAGCCTGGGGCCCGGCCAACTGTCAAGCGCCAGACCCGGTAAATAAAGCCTGGGCAAGGGACCCCAATAAAGCCGGGGCCTGGGCACGGCCAACTGTTACAACCCGAACCTGGCCAATAAATCCTGGGCAAGGGACCCGGCCAATAAAGCCTATGCCCGGTCAACTGTCAACCCCAATAAAACCGGGGCCCGGTCAACTGTCAAAACCAGGACCCGGCCAATAAAGCCTGGGCAAGGGACCCGGCCAATAAAGCCTGGGCAAGGGACCCGGCCAATAAAGCCTGGGCAAGGGACCCGGCCAATAAAGCCTGGGCAAGGGACCCGGCCAATAAAGCCTGGGCAAGGGACCCGGCCAATAAAGCCTGGGCAAGGGACCCGGCCAATAAAGCCTAGCCCGGCTAACTGTCAAGGCCCGGACCGGCAATTACAACATTTCTTGGTCCATTTTTAGAAACTAAAATGGCAGACTTACTATATAAATAACTTTTGAACCATTACACTTTACATTACACGCGCCCTCCTCTTCTGTCCGCCAACACCCAACAGACAGAAGACAACCTTCGCCCTTCGTCCTTAGCCCCCCAGCGGGGGTCGGCCTTTTTCAACCTTTTCCATCTCACATATTCATTCATTCATTCATTCATCAGTTCAGCCTCCTCCGCCGGGGGATGTGAGTGCGAAAAATGAATGAATAAACGAATGAATCATCATCATTATATAGAATATTTGTTGTATCTGCTGCTGTGCCCTCCCCCCACTATTTTCCTGTTTCACTGCAGCAAAAGTCCATCATCACTTTGGTGATTGGTGGCTGTGTGTGTACTTTGTACTGAACTGGCTCCCCCCCCCCCCCGGTGATCGCCAATTTTTCACATTTTCAGAAAAAATTTCTCCCAATTCCCTCCCCTTCCCCCCTGATTTTGGTTAAAAAAGCCAGGTGAACGGAACTGCCCTGCTGCTGTTCCACCACCACCACCACAGTTTGAGAATGAGGGAATTTTTTATACACAATAGGCCGGTAAAAAACGGGTACCTCTTAATAGGCGGTTTCCAGACTTCACATTCTCCACCTCTATAGGGTGCGTTGTTTTTTCCGAAAGTTCACCAAATTTTTTAGAGAGAGTTTTTTTTTGTTGACTCTCGAAGAACAAAATTTCTCTCATCCCCTACTCTCGAATGCAATTGAGACAGAATTTTTTGGCACAAATATTCCATTCATGCTTTGGCAACAGCAGTACATAAACCTCGAATTTTTAATATTCGCGGGTATCGCTGCGTATTTATTGCAGGAATCCAGCGGGATAATCTCGTTGATCCTCTCAAAAAAGCGCTATTGCGAACTGACGTCAACCCAGTGCCCTTTTTTATATATGCCGCCAGCCCTAAAAAATTCTTCAAAATTGGTTATTTAGTTTTTTAATGAATTTTAATTCTAATTTTCTCGAAATTTAAAAATGCAAGCACTCCTGCGCGGCATCCCCCAAATTTTAAATGCGCGATTTGGTGGAATTAATCCCGCGGGATCCCGCCCCGAAACAACGAAATTTTGAGTTCACATCCTGCAGCAGGATCCGCAAATTTGAAAAAATAATGTCATTTCGCCATAAATTCAATTTATGGCTTTTGTTGGCGGTAGGGGTAAACTGCGTCTGGCCAACTGCGTCTGAGACACCTTTATGAAGCCATAACTTTTTTCTTTGTTGGCCAATTCAAACAAACTTGGTATCATTAGAAAGGAAAGCTCTATATGTTTAGAAGATATTTATAAGCATTTTCTAAGCGATTAAGCAAGCCACAAAAAGTTAAAGCTTGAAAACTGTAAAAAAGTCCGAATTTTTGTATATTTTTATTTTTAACTGTTTTAGTTCTGTACGAATCACTGCGAATTTTGGTTTGCTGATAGAGCTTATTAAGAGCTTCCGAATGATACCAAGTTTGTTTGAATTAGCCAACAAAGAAAAAAGTTATGGCTTCATAAATGTGTCTCAGACGCAGTTGGCCAGACGCAGTTGGCCCGTTCCGTTTGTTGGTTGGAAATTCGAAAAAAAAATTTAGTTTTTTAGGCTTTTCACTGCGTGCATTTTATTATCTTTGCTTACATAAATAAGCGTACATATTTTTTTCAGTAAAAGATTTTTGTTTTTGCCTTTTTTGTACCATTTAAAATACTCATAAAATTGCAAATTTTCAACTGTCCCATTTTAGGAGTGCCTTAGAAACCAAAAAATTCACTTTTATTTTTGTTTTTGTGCCGTCATTTCCATTTTTGTGCCACCGCGCTCCGTTCGCTTCGTTTTGTGCCGTCCAATGCAAAAGGGAGGATGCCAAGTCTGCTGCTGAACCCGGGCCCGTCAACAATGAACTTTTTCTCCTCCTCCCTGCCGTTGCCTTCCTTTTTCTTCCGTAACCGAAAAAAATGTTACGATTTGAACCCGCCGGAAGAAAGCCATCAAGTGGGCCAATTTTTGTGTTACAAAATTTTTGGGAAAATTTTTTTGGGTTAACTGCCAAAATTTAATTTGTTGGCTTTGATTTTCGGAAAAAATTTCAAAAAAAGGCCTAAAATTTAATGGCAAATTTAGTTGAATTTGAGTTTTTCATCCAAAACTTGGGAAAATTAGGACCTTGGAAGGGATGTGCCCAATTTTCAATGGATCGCTTGATTTTTTCATGTCATTTAGTTGAATTTTGCAAACTTTTAAATTTTGTTACTGAAAATTTCCAATTTTTTGGGGGAGAGGGGGAAGGGATTAATTCTTGAAAAACGTATCAATTTTGTGTTGACATTTGTCCGTCTTCCAGGTGACATACCTCGGCAACATGTTGACCATCATGGGCAAGGGCGACACGTCCATCGACCGTCCGTTGGAAGGTTTTAATTTTTTTTTGGGAATTTTTGGGACTGAAATGGGTTGTATTTTAATGTTTTTTGGGGGTTTAGGGGGTACCCGCCGGAAAAAAACAGTTTTCCCAGCCAATTTTCCGGAATGTCTGATTTATTTCGGCATTTCCTGGGCCATTCTTTTCATTGAAACCTTACCAAATTTATAAAAAGCATCATAAATGTTGTGCATTTCATGTCAACGACGGTCCCACGTTTTCGGTCTTGGAGGGGATGAGTGGGATACCAACATGAAAAACGAAAAAAAAATTCTACACCCCCCCCCCCCTCTAAAACTTTTTTAGCGAGGCCGAAACCGAAAAATGAACTATTTTTTTTTATCGAAAAATGGGAAAATTTCATAAAAGTACAGCATTTTCTTAAGGAATTGCATCAAAATTTTCAAAATTAGACCCAAAAATTGGCAATTTTTGGAAAAATCTGTTAAACAATCGGCCAAAATGCCAATAATTTTTTCCGATGGCCTTACTCTATTGTTCAAATTTTTTTTTTTTTTTTTGGAAAATCGTGGCGAAAAAAAATGTCGTCGCTTGGGGGGGAGTTAGTCCCCTCCGGAGCCAATTTTCTGTTTATGCCATTGGGTAAACTAAAAAAAAAAAAAATTTGTGTTGTCATTTTTGCCATTGTATTTTTTTCGGCACTTTTTTATTCAATTTCTTTGTTTGTGTCCATATTTTTCCATTTTTATGCAACAATTTCCCCTGTAGTGATTACGCGCGCGTGGGGCGCCACCGTCGCCAAAGGCGCGACGCGCCACGGCGCCGGCGCCACTTTTGGCCAGCAACAGGCGCAACAGTTGGCGATGCGCCTGTGCGTGTGCCGGTCCGGGCTCAGGGCCGAGACGTGCATGGGGTTGGTTTTTGATGCAATTTGATTAAAAATTTCAAAGTTTTCACCGGCGACGCTTTTCGCACTGCCCCCCATTTCTGTTTGAAAATTTTTTTTCTCGAGAACCATGGCAAAAAAAATTGCCCTGCTCTGATTGTTTTTAATTGAAAATTTTTGAAATTTTCAAAAAAATTCAATGCTTTTTAAAATAAAAACTATTTTTTTGTTAATTTATTGGTTTTTTTGTGTTTGTATTTCCAAGATTTCTTTTTACAATGAATGACAAAAATCCATTCAAGAAATTTATTCAAAAATTTCAAATTTTTTTTGGGGAAAAAGGAAAGCGACGACCTGCAATTTTTTTGTAACTTTTTTTATGTAAGAAATTCAAATGTTAATTTTCCCACACTTTTCAGTGTCACTGAATATTTTACGCATCGAATCACTTGGTCGGCGGCGCCCAGTCAATACCCGGTAAAAGTGCAAAAAAAAAACATTTTCTTTTAATTATTTAATTTCCCCTAAAATTTAGCGCGTGTTCTGCTGGATTTACAAGGTGCTTGCTGTTTTGGCCATGTTTCTCCATTTCTAAACGTTTTTTTCTATGAAAAAAATTTCATTCGTTTTTTCAAAAAAAAAAAAAAAATCAATTTTCTCAGAGTTTTTAAATGGACAAGATTGGGAACCAATTAAAAATCACATAAATAATTAATTAAAAATCTGATTCCCTGCTGGATTTCCTGGCTTTTTGTTTGTCCAGAAAACCAGGCCAAATATGAAATCCAGATATAAGTCCTATTTCGGCACGTAAAACATTGATTTTTGAGCCCTGTTGCGTTGATTTTTTCAAATAAATTTAAAATAGGGAATAGTTTTTTTTAATTTTGTTTTTTTGTAAAGCACGAGGGCAAGCGGATGAAGCCCGAACTGCGGTGCCATGCCGTGCTCTGTCGCCGGGCGGACGAGCCCCAACAAATGCACCAAACATTGCGCAGACATCTCCAATCGGCACTCCAAGTGAGTGGTCGGAGGGGGGGGAGGAATTTTTTTTTTAATACAGTTTCCTAACAATAAGAAAATAACCGCGGTAAAATTTTTTTTTTGATTTAAAATAATAAACAATCAGTAAAAATCTATCTGATTGTAAGAGATTTTGGCGCGAGGTGGCCGGAGGGGGGGTCACTTGCCAAAAATTTTCGTTTTTTTCATTGAACAATTATGGTTTGGGTACGCCGTGTGAAAATTACTTACTAAATATTTTTAAAAAATGAGTGTACCGGAACTGAACCAACATTTTTTTATTGAATTTTAAGATAATTAATTTTAAAAATTTATAAAAATATTTTTTTGAATTCACCCCTCGTCATTTTCAAGGAGTACAAGCGCGAGAAGGCGTCCGCCGAGCGGACACGCCATCGCCGGAACAGTGTGCTGCATTTTGCGTCGTCCGCCGGCGTCGCCGCCGCATCGGTCGCGTGCAGCAGCAACGGCGCTGGCGGTGAACACGCACAGCTCCAGCAACAGACGGCGGCGATGATGATGCCACGGCGCAAGGCTGTTTTGCAGGCAAACTTTTCATTTCTTGTGCCAGAAAATACGTTTATTTGGACGATCGGATTTGTCTAAATTCCCGCTACCGATGTTTTCGGGACTGATGACTGACAAATTGACTTCCAAAATCCGAGACATACCCCCACCCCTCAAAGAAGTCGAGACCGACAGAAGCAAATTGTTCCCTGCTTGCGTCGTTCTTCCCACTCGAATTCAATAACAATAGAAAAAAACAAACAAATTTTAAAAGGCTTTTGATACGTTTTTTGGCCTGGTGGTCTGTGCGTTTGTCACACGAAACTCGGTCTTGAGTTCGAATCCCATTGTGCGGGTTACATTTTTTGAATTTTTCAACATTTCTTTTCTATTTTTGTATTTAAAAGCGGTAATGCATATTTCTGTTGTTTTTCAGACCGGCACTCTCAATTTTCGGCCACCTCTCAGCCGTTCGCGCAGTGTGCCACGCCTTTGTTCCATTGACGAGGAAGAGGCACGGGCCGAGGAGCAAGAGGTACGGTAAATGCCTGTTTATACCGTATGATACAATTCTCTCTCTACAGCTTTTCTTTCACTTTTCTATGCATTTTTTCATCGTTTCCGCCCCCGAATTTTTTTTTTAAAGTTTCAAACTTAGAGAATTTTTTGGAAAAAATCATAGAAAATTTTTAATAACAAGAAAAAAAGTTTTTTGGTAATTCATCATTAAGTTCGAAAAAATTTGCTGAGGAATTTTTAGATTTCAAAGATCACTTCACTGTGTGAATTCTAAACATACAATTGCATTTTTTATCACAGGATGAGTATGACGAGACTGTGAAGGACGAAGACGAAGAATTGCAACTTTCATCGTCTGACCTGGACTCGTTGAACACCGCGGACCATTACCAGCCAGTGCCAATGCCAACTGCGACCACAACGATGGCAAACGCAATGGCCTCCTTTGCCTGTGTCGCTGCTGATCAGCAGACCATCACGGACTCGTCATGCCGTTCAAGTACATGCGGAGACGAACTCGAAGATGAGGACGACGATGTTGAGGATGAGGAGAGGAGGCATTTTCGAGCAGAGCATCATCATCAATTTCAACGTCATGCTGATCACCATCACACCAATGATGCTGCGGCGGGACGTGGTCCGCATTAAAATAAATTAAATTTTCAATTTTCATGTTTTGGAATTTGTTGGTATTTTTGCATTATTAAACAACAATTGTATACGGTAACTGAGGCAATTAGTCATCAAATGAGCCACATTGTTTGGCATGGCACCTCTTTCATTTACCAAATTTTCTTAATGGTTTGCTTGGGAAACAAAAGCCTATGAAAAATAAAAATTTAAAATGATTGTTGCAAAAATAAAAACATTTTTCAAATCTTTGTCCGACTCGTAGAATTCGTGTAGATCTAACAAAATCAACAAAATTGAGAGCTCTGCTCGGGATCTTCGGTCGAAATCGATTCTATCCCCACAAAAATTGTCGTTTGAAACCCTGATTTTATTTGGATTTTCCAGAGAACGGTGACGACGGTTGCTCGGCGGACTCGGGCTATTCGACTTCGTTGCACACTTAAATATGGCACGAAGCTGGAGGACTTATTATTTTGAACATGACGGACCGTCAGACCAAAAAACGCAGCATATTACCTAATTGCCTACCCACCAATTCATCAATTCATTTAACAAAAAAGGGGCGACGATGGAAGACAAAATGAAACGAATCACTCATTCAATCACTTATTAATTATCACTATTATTTTTTGCTTTTTCTCATTTCCATTATTTTTTTTTCTTTTACCATTGAGTGTCTACCAAGTAAATACTGTATGATGCGTTATATGTTCGGCACTGCTTGAACGACTTTTTAAGTTTTAAAAATTTCCGCGAAAAAATAGGGGCTACCATCTTAACTATTACCCCTATTTCAATTCCCGTCGTATCGTGTAAAATTTGTTTCAATTCCTATCCTTTCACGACGTCTCATCGTATTTACGATCTTTTATAAGATGGGTGAAAAATCGTAAATACGACGAAAAACCGTGAATATGATGCAATTCTGTTTCAATTGCATTTAAGGATAAGATGTCAAAATCGCGTATCCGACATCATGAAACACTTAAATAATGATGCAAATTTTAATTAAAATTTATTATGTAAATTAATAGTTAAAAATTAATGAATAATTATTTTAAATTTAATATTGTCCAATTATTTTTCGCATTTTCTTATGAAAATTTGCCAAAAATGACCGAAATATGCTTAAAAACGCACTAATGTCAAAATATGCATTTATTCTCAAAACTCCCCAAAATATGCTTAACCAAATCAAAAAATTTTAATGCAAAATGCTATTTTTGAGCCCCTTTCTTGATGCATATGCGCAGAAAAAATATGTAAATTTGATGCGATGTCGTATCGGAGATATGACATCATTCTGAGACACGACGGGAATTGAAATAGGCCCCAGGCTGACAAAGGAAGGCCTCCATACATAACAAAATTCCAAATATCTATACGGCTTTCTATTTATATTTTTTTGGCAAAAATTTCATTTCTCTAGTATATAAAAAATTACTTCAATTTCTGTCATGCAGTCGGGCATCCCTACAATTTTTTCCACGATACGGCTAACTTCGAACACTTCTCCTGTCGCAGAAACGCGCCCGAAAAGCGCTATGTCCATTCTGACGCAACGATTCAGTGCGAGAGAAAAAAATGCTGCAAATGCAGCAGCAGCGACGGACACCCCAGTGGTGAAGCCGCCTGTAATATGCGACACAACAATTAGGCGGGTGGCCAAAATGTTTGGCAGCGCAGTTCCCTTGCTTGCTCGGCTGCCATGCTGATGGCGCGAGCTGGAAATGTAACGATTGTTGCTAAGTCACAAAAACTTTAATTTAATTTACTTTGTGTTTTGTCCAAAAATAATAAAATATAGTATTTGAGAATTTATAGAAATTTCGGCTCTTATATGGTTTGTCCCCCATAAATTTTTTGGAAAATTACTATTTTTAATGAGTTGAGTAGAACACCTCTCCTTGGTTTTCGGGGTCGCTGAACATGAATCCAGCAACCGATTCGACGCTTTTCGAACCCCAAACTAGTGCATTGAAGCGATTTTGTGAAATGCGCATTTGTTGAAATTTGAGTTTTTTAATTTTTGTTCAAACTCGGGTTTGGGGTTCGACATGGGTCAAAATGGATACCGGATTCGTGATCATCGACCCCAAAAACCAAGGAAAGTTGTTCCACTCGACTCATTAAAAATTGTAATTTTTTAAAAAATTTATGGGGGACAAACCATATAAGAGCCGAAATTTCTTACGAAAATTCAATATTTTTTGCTTGTTAAAAAACATTATTGTAACTAATTTTTAAAATAGCTAAAACCTTCTTCGAAATGTATATGTCGTTTTATGGCATTTTTTCCTATTTCACGCTTTCTAAGAATTTTTTGTCCTTTTGAGCACACATTGGCATTATTTTTGGGTTTAAGCACATATTTCAGCTCAAAACCCCAAAGTATTGAATTTAAAAATGACCTTCAAATGAAATTTTATGAGCTCCTTTCTTCAGTGGATATTAGTAAAATCAAATAATTTTCGGAAAAAGGGGAATAAAAACACACCAATGCTACCAAGCCCTTCTTAAAATTCGCTTAAGCCCCAAATAAGGTGCAATTATATAAATGCTGGACGTGACAAATGGGTAAATAAATTAAATTAAAATTGCTGTCCAAATGTATTACATGAAACAAAATTATCCGGATTAATGAAAAAAAACAACTTTTTTTTGAACGAAGCCGAAAAAGCTACTTTGCTTATTTTCTTTCTCCCAAGCATTGGCCAAATGTTTTGCAAAAAGAAGTCCAAAATTCGATCATTGTAATATATATTGATGGCCAAATTAATTGGACAAACGGCGAAAAGTGGCCGAAAACGGTGGAGAAAATCGATGGCATTGTTGTCGATGTATCTGTGAAAATGAAATGATATCATCAAAATCAAACAATAATCCATTTTACTCTATTGAAATGGCTTTGAATCCGACGATTTTCTTTGGCAACGGCTTTTGCGGAATTGCCAATGGTTTCCAATCGTAATTGGAAGTTTCATTTCCTTCGTGCCATTCTTTCTAATTTTGCTCCTAATTCGAAAAGACTTCAATGTCCATTTGCGCGTTTTGAAGTGTTCGTCCACATAATAGTCAAATCGGTGGCTGATCATCGCAATGCCAAGGCCAAGTTGATAAGCCGGAATCAGATCGAACACACAAAGCCAACAGTCAGCGAAGATGAAACTGAAGAAAAAGGAAAACAAAATTGAAAATTGGCATTTTAATTTTATTTTTACATTGCTTTTTCCATTTTTTCCTCAGCTTCTTTTCGGCGGTCTGACATTTTGTTGGGGAAATTATTAATATAGTTTTCGGCACTTTTCAGTTCAATTGGCTTTTTTTCCTCAAAATTCATTAAAATTTTAACAAACACAAAGTCATTATTTTTAAGGATCGTCTTTATATAATTAGAGTTGAGCGGTTCGGTAGTTGTAAAAAACTGTACCAGTAATTCGGGTTGGAAAACCGGTGTTTTTTGGCTAGGAAAACCGGTACTAGGTACTCAGTTGTACCGTTTTTTCAGTACCTACCGCTCAACTCTAATACAAAGCAATCCATCCGAACCGAACAAAGGCTTACAAATTAGCACCGACTTCCACTCTTTTGGCACTTTTTTTTTGTTGCCAATTGGCCTATTTTTGCGGGAGGCTTTTTTCACAACTTTTAAGGAACAGGAAAATCATGTGATGACAATAGTTTGCGCAAGGAAAATTTGTTTTGAAAATTGAGGTTAAAATTATTTGGTAACAATTTTTACCTTTCAGAAAACCACAAAATATCCTAACGGCATAACACAAATCCAAATTATCATTCCAACGAAAAAAAAACAACAATTTTTATGATCACGTCAATATTCCATAATTCAAATTGATCGAACAATTTCTCAGCAATTCATTCATTCATTTCTGCTGATCACTTGGGCCGGGAGTTATTTCGAAGCCTAAAAAGAAATAAATAAATTTGATTTTTTTAAAAATCAAGACCCGTCCACGATGTTACCATCATAAATATAAAGGCCAATTTGATTCCATTGACCATCAATTCGCCATCCGATCGCTTCCTCCTCCCATTTTGTCCATTTGCTTTCATCTCGCACAATTGGACAACGGATCAGCAGAAAACGATCGCTATTGTTAATCCTTTTCAACTTCAGTTGTTCACGAGTCAATTCGTTGGTCTTATCAAAGAGCACAACGGAGTTACCAAAATACGAATAAACCCAAAAGACGACAATGAAATTGGCGGGAGATGAAGCCGAGGCAAAACCCTAAAATAGGGGGAAAACTTTAAAAATATTATTTATTTAATTAGTAAGCACCGGATTTATGGACGAAACCCAAAATTTTGTCGAAGTTTTTGACAATTTTCAAATATTTTTTTTCAAAATACTTGTCCATAAAATAGGGAAGAAAATCCATTCAAATCCGCTATTAATTAGTTAAGGTAAGCACCGCTTTAAATGCTGCAATTCTCGATGACCAATTTCCACCATCCTTCTTCAACCAGCACGCGAACACTTTTGGCACATTGTCTTGAAGTGGAGTGAAAAGCCATTTGGCCACCGCTTGTCTATCCGATGCCGCGGCACTGTCATCGGGCGGAAATTCGGGGAACATATCCTCCGCATCGAAAGAGACAATGCCAAGAGATGGACAATCGTTGAACAGTGACGGGACGAGTGGACGCAAACGGTGGAAAAAACTATTGTAAAATTCGATGGTACGAATATTTTTTGCGATCATTGGCCAAATGTTGCGCAAAATCAACTCTGAAATGCGTTCATTGGTCGTGCCGAAGGCCAAATTAATTGGACGACAGGAAGAGAAAAGTTGACGAAAATGGTCGAGAAAAACGATGACATTTTGGTCGATGTAACTAAAAATGGGAAATGATGTTTACATTTTACATTGAATCAATTTTACGAGATGATGATCTCTCTGAATCCGATGACTTTGCGTGGCAATTGAACTTGCGGAATTGGCAGTGATTTTCCATTGTAAAATTTGACAATTTTCATTTCCTTGGTGCCATTCTCTCCAATTTTGCTTCGAATTTCAGTAATTTTCAGTGCCCTTTTGCGCGTCTTGAAATGTTCGTCCACGTAATAGTCAAATCGATGACTGATCAGAGCAATTCCAAGGCCAAGTTGTGAATGTTCAAGCAAATCGAACACCAAAAGCCAACAGTCGGCGGAGATGAAGCTGAAAAAAAGGAAAACAAAATTGAAAATTGACATTTTAATTTAATTTACATTGCTTTTGCCATCTTTTCCTCTGCTTCTTTTCGGCGGTCAGACATTTTGTTGGCGCAAATTAACAAGACAGTTTTTGACGGATTTAAATTAGCGTAGCAAAACTGAAAAGACAAATTGTGGAGTCAGAAGATTCCTTTTTAAAACCATGGTTTCCAACACAGAGATTAAAAAATTCGGGAGCAAAATCCCAATTTCTTCATTTTTCTGTTCCCTTAAAATCTCTTTTTTTTACCGGAATTTATTTAAAGCGGAATAAATTGTTCAGTTGGTCAATTTCGTCTTTTTTGTAATTGGCATTTAATTTAATTTTACATTGCTTTTTCCATTTTTTCCTCCGATTCTTTTCTGCGGTCAGACATTTTGTTTAAAAAACTAATTTTTGTCTATTTAAATTAAACAAAAGAGTGATTGGATATTTAGAAGCACAATGGAGGAGCTAAAAAAGCAAAGAAAATAAACATTTATTTGCATGACGCAGCCGCTTGAATTGTTAACCAACATTTGTACAAACAAAAAAAATGACAGTCAATGTCATTTTTCTCCGTCTTTTATATAAATTGAAAAAAATGGAGCCTTAAATATTGCCTTGACCACCAATCTGACATCCGATGATTTCGAACCCCGGCTAGAAAATCCCAAATTTTAAAAATGCATTTTTAGCTGTTCAGAGACATACAACCAGAAAATTATAACATTTTCGCGACAACCAAAACGTTGGCGCCAAACAAATAATGCCAGTTTTCAATTTTCGCCCCTAATTTGGATTATCGTTTTGTGCCGTTTTGAATCGATTCCGACCGTTTTTGAGCAATTTTGAGTTTGGCCCCTATGACCGATATTTACCAAAATTCGTATAAAAGACAGAGAAAAATGGCAATAACTGTCATTTTTTGTACAAATATTTTGGCTACCAATTTAGGCGGCGATGGCCATTCAAATGCTTTTCACAATACACATAACCTAACAAAATGCAAATTACTTTATTTAATAAAAATTTGGCAAAATAGTTAAAAAATTCAAATTTTTATAATTTTTTGCCTTTTCTTTCACGAAAATGCCATTCTTAGGGGTGTATGTTTAACCCCGACCCCGAGTCGGGGTTAAGGGTCGGGGTCGGGGTTGTCGGGGTTGAAAGCGTCGGGGTTCGGGGTCGGGGTTAACCCCGAAAAATGGCCAAAATGTCGGGGTTCGGGGTCGGGGCGGGGTCGGGGTTGCAACCCTACTTCAAAACACACAAAAGGACATTGAAATTCGAAGCAAAAATGGAGAGAATGGCACCAAGGAGATGGAAAATACTCAATTTTGAGGATCGAAAAGCATTGTCAATTCCGCAAAAACCGTTGCCAAAGAAAATCATCGGATTCAAACGGATCAACATCATGTAGGATAATTTTCGCCACTCGTCGAATCAATTTTGGCGCCAGGACGTACATTGATCGCATTTCGGAGTTCATTTTGCACAACATTTGGCCAATGCTCAACAAAAACATTCATGGCTTGCAATTGTCCGCCGTAATTTTCCATCTTTTCGACAATTTGTCCCGTCAATTCTCAACGATTTTCCATCACTTCCCGTTTTCTCCATCTATTATAATGATTTCTACACCAAATTTCCGGCCAATGACAATGCCATGGCGTCGGATGGACAAATGGTGGCCAAATGGCTTTTCACGCCACTTCAAAACGATGTGCCGAAATTTTCAACTGTCGTCGAAAGTTGAAGCATTCAAAGTTAATCATTTCATTTTGATTTTTTTCTTTTTTGTTGGTGAAAAAATGAACATTTTATTCACTGCTTTCGGCTGATCTACGGTTAGCTGGTTACCCCACATTTGCGCCTCGGAGACGATTAAGGCTTTATTTATTTAAGAAAACGGTACCAAATTTGTTTAAAAATTGCACAAATTTTCAACATTTAAATTGAATTTATGTTTCATATTTGTTCAATGTGTTCTAATCTCCGTCAAAAATTGTTATATTCTGCCGAAATGTCGTAGGTAAAATTGGGGCCAAAATTGGCCACGACCACCGAATGACTGGACAACGACACGGTGGGATAAAGCTCAGTCGTCGAGGCGAACCAATTCGAAGTGTCTTGGATATAGTTCAAAGTTAAATAATGAAATGAACACAAAGAAATTCTTGATCATTTTCAGAAACTCGAGATCGATAAATAATCCAATTCGGTTCGTGAGATTTGAAAACCGATTCAAGCTTCGAGACTGAGAATTGAAACGCGAGATCTAATATCATAAAATGACCAAAACATGGATTAATTGTTCAAAATGAATTACATCACGAATTGAAATCAATTAATGAGACATACTGATAATTTAAATGATTAGTGTTTTGGATCACTCACTCATTAAACGCTTAAAATGAACCGATTAGTGATCAATTCAATGATTGATTGAGACAAATTAATAAATAACTAATTAAGCAATCGACTGAGAATAATTAATTAGTAACCAACTATGTGATTGATTGAAACAAAATAATAATAATTGATCAATGTTTGACTCACTCAAACGCTTTCCGTTGAGCGTAAAAATGATTTGACGCGTTTCCAAATTCATGCCACAGCCGAGCACGTCACCGATGCCAAACAAAGGCGGTGACAGCTCGACAAAGACATTGAATGAATCATTCTCGTCGATGGGGCCATAAAAAGTGCCATAATTGTGGTATCCGTATGAGTTATGGTGGGGTTTAAATCGTGCTGGGTCCTTTCGTAAAATCCGCCATTTTAGCGATTTTTTCGACAAAACATTGCCTGACTTTGCTTAAAAGCAACCAATATTTATATTCCTGGTATCATTCGATAACCAAGCTTTTTCTCTATAAGCCTGCAAAATTTTAAATAAAAATATCAAATTCATTCAAAAATAACTTATGTCAGAATTAGAGTACTTAATTGCATACAACTTTTTCTTAAGTTGACCAATTTTTTTAAATTTTGCAGGCTTATAGAGAAAAAGATTGGCTATCGAATGATACTAAGAATGTAAATTTTGGTTGCATTTAAGCAAAGTTATGCCATGTTTTGTCGAGAAAATTGGCGGGTTTTACGAAACGGCCTAGCACCTGTATATTTTCTAAAAATGTTTTTTCCAATGAGCTTACGTTAAGGCCGGCTTTTTCACAAGCAACACTTCAAAGTATGCAATTTTGATGTATTGTGACGGTTAGCCGACATTTGCGGACCGACATTTGCGGACCGACATTTGCGGACCGACTTTTGTGGACCGACTTTTGTGGACCGACTTTTGTGGACCGACTTTTGTGGACCGACTTTTGTGGACCGACTTTTGTGGACCGACATTTGCGGACCGACTTTGGTGGACCGACTTTTGCGGACCGACATTTGCGGACCGACTTTTGTGGACCGACTTTTGTGGACCGACTTTTGTGGACCGACTTTTGTGGACCGACATTTGCGGACCGACTTTGGTGGACCGACTTTTGCGGACCGACATTTGCGGACCGACTTTTGTGGACCGACATTTGCGGACCGACTTTTGTGGACCGACTTTTGTGGACCGACATTTGCGGACCGACTTTTGTGGACCGACTTTTGTGGACCGACATTTGCGGACCGACTTTTGTGGACCGACATTTGCGGACCGACTTTTGTGGACCGACTTTTGTGGACCGACATTTGCGGACCGACTTTTGTGGACCGACTTTTGTGGACCGACATTTGCGGACCGACTTTTGTGGACCGACATTTGCGGACCGACTTTTGTGGACCGACATTTGCGGACCGACTTTTGTGGACCGACTTTTGTGGACCGACATTTGCGGACCGACTTTGTGGACCGACATTTGCGGACCGACTTTTGTGGACCGACTTTTGTGGACCGACTTTTGCGGACTACTACTTCTGGATTTAATTGTCTAAAAACGAAAAAATTTTTTTGAAGAGTTAAGTGATCAAAATTAAATTTTATAATGTGATTATATTTTGACAATTTGTAATTATTTAATTCTATAATTTTGTAACGGCAAATTTTTGAAAAATTTTTGGGCAAAAGGTATAAAAAAACTTTTAATTTTTTTTTGCTTAGGATAATTGTGAGGTATGCATGATAAAATTTAAGCTCGCTTAGCCAAAGGGTACTAACAAAGAAGTGAAACACAAAAATGTTTCTGGAATGAATGACAAAATACATAATTCTTAAACATTCAGGAATTTATAAACCGATTCTTTGCACAAGTAGATTAGATCACCCTTAAGGGTGATATGAAGTGACCAAAATTTTAAGCACCAAGTGGGATGAAAAACGAATTCTTTGGAAAAAATATAAATTTTTTTCATATTTTCATTCGCTTTAACCTGTTTAACTCATATAATCACATTATAAAATTTAATTTGGATCATTCAACTCTTCAAAAATTTTTTTTCGTTTTTTAGACAATTAAATCCAGAAATAGTAGTCCGCAAATGTCGGTCCGCAAAAGTCGGTCCGCAAATGTCGGTCCGCAAATGTCGGTCCGCAAAAGTCGGTCCGAAAAAGTCGGTCCGCAAATGTCGGTCCGCAAATATCGGTCCGCAAATGTCGCACTACGATTGTGACAGCATTAATTTGGCCCGGCAAGAACGTGCGCAGACTGAAAATATTCAAAAAATTATTATTTTTTTTTAAATTTATAAATAAAATAATATTATATGGGATGGGGGCGGGGCTGAGATTTACTGTATGAGTTAGTTCATTACAGTATATGCTCTTATGTGTTCGGCAGTCACGCCTTTTCTCCTTATCACAACACACAGTCTACAGTAAAGCACAATTACAGTATGTTGAGTATTAAAAAACACCAAAGTGAAAAAAGCCTGCTTTTTAAAAGTTTTTAATCCATAATTTTTTTGAAAATAAACGACGAAATTTTCTGAAATTTTGCACGCTAATAGAAAACACCCTATTTACAGTATGAGCAGTCCATATGACAGTAAACTTTCTCTGGCGGTGCGTTTTTATTTTATCTTTGTCACGGTCTCTCGACACATAAGCCCAAATACAGTAAGTACCATGGGAGCTATTCTAATGTACAATATTGTACGCCGCCCATGATGATTTCTGGTCTTAATTACCAGAAAATGGGTCGACATTTCCGTTACAGTGTCCAGGCAGATGCCGAACAGACTGATCGGCACTGATCAAAAGTCCCCGTGACAATCGGCCAAATTCCAACCATTTGTTGGCTGTTAGACAAAAAAGAGCTAAAGAAGCGAATTGTTTGAATATTTTAAATGGAATTTAGTTAATATTCCACTCGAAATTTCAATGTTTTCCCCTCGGTGGCGCCTCTGTTGACCCCCAAATTCCACTAAAAATTAAACCAAAATTTTTTGATCGAAATTTTGATGAAAACTCTGTCTTATGTATATCAGGGATGGTTTCGAATGCTGGTTCTTTTTTTGAACCGGAATTAAAAGAGATTTTTCGAGGCTCCGGAACCGTCACTGCTCTAAATTAATAAAAAAAATAATTGAATTTTCAACTAAATGCCAGGCCATGGCTCGGGAATTTTGTAGGTGAAGTTGAGGGAAGTGCCGCCGAAGTTGGCCACGACGGACGCATTCCATTCCAGGGAAACGGTTGGGTAAAGATCATTCGTACTGACAAACAAGCCCGAAGTGTCTTAATTGAGTTGAATTTTAAATTAAAAAAAAAACGAATTTTAAATTTCGAGACGCTTAGAGAGGCAAAGCGCCAGAAAATTTTGTCGCAACCAAGTAACTTTTTTCCTTTTGATCAATCAATAATCAAGTGATTGGACGCAACCAAGAAATCTTTCGTTTCCAATCAATCAATAACCAATAAAATTATTGTTCGATCGCTTGATTAGTTGCAACACCTTTTGACCAATAAAGAATCATGGCTTGGTTGATTGCAACCCTTTTTGATCAATCAATAATAATATTTATTGATTTGACCGATTCGACAGATAAACAGACTCAAGCGCCGCCCGTTGAGCGTGTAAATGATTTGGCGAGTTGCCAAAATGACCACACATCCGACCACGTCGCCCGTGTAAAATGACGCATTTATGGCAGCGATTCGACGATTGCCCTGATTCGGTACACTTCCCTCAACATTGTGGCCCCAAAAACCAGCTAGTTTTTTTCTGAACACATATGCGTACGTGTCGCCATAAGTTGGAAGCCACTCATTGTCCAGTGGAAAATCGCGGGTGGACAGACCAAGCGAAACTTGGCTGTACCTGTAAAAATGGCAAAAAATTTTGATTGGGAAATAAATGGCAATGTCCCGGGGATTGGGGTGGCACGCCCAAAAACTGCCGATGGGATTTGAAACTGATCAACAGAGAGAGAGAGACAGACAGAGACAGACAGAGAGAGAGAGAGAGAGAGAGAAAGTACAGGAGAGAGAGACAGAGACAGAGAGATAGAGAGAGAGAAAGTACAGCCCGAGTTTGATGGCATTTAAGTGACAGAGAAAGGATGGAGAAGGAGTATCATTGATTATGCGGTCAGCGTGATCAGATGAAAGTGATTAGGAAATTTTTTTTGAAATGATCGAATAGAGAAAGAGGGTGGGGAATAAAACGATCAGTAGCAGGAAAAAGAAACTGTTCGGATTGATCAATGGGGGAGAAAATCGAGAAATACATAAATGATGGCAAAATTAAAAAGCCGGAAGAAATAAGATGTGCCAAAATTCGTGGGAATTGCCCTAATTCGGTGCCGTTGGCAATATTTTCTCATTATCAATCATTAATTAGCAGGGTCAGGATTTTTAGGTTTTCACCTTTTTTTTGTTTTGCGGATAGCATCTGGTGAGATAAACGCAAAAAGCATTTTGAAATTTCGATATATATAACCGAAAATTGGCACAAAATCTTTACTCAATTTTCAAAAATTTCTCCGGCAGCACCTATCGGCACCGCCGGACCCAAATGCTTCCCCACAAGTTTTTAGCCGGCCCTTAAACTTATCGTGCTGGTGCGTTTCGTAAAAACTGCCACCCATGCGCATTTCGTAAAACTGCCAATGGGTTCCAAAACAAAATTGCTAATATATATAAATTCATAACTTGGCCCAAATTCAACCAAATTAATATTTCATGGTATCATTCAATAGCTTTAATTGTTCTCTTTCAGAATATATTTTTCGTAAATTTTTAACTTAAGTATGAGAAAAGTTATTGTCACAAAATTTCGAAAATCCTAAGTCAGAATTTTTTGCAAAGAACTTTTTTGAAACTCAATGAAATTTTCTGAAATTTTAAAGGAAAATAGAGAATTCTTAGGGCTATCGAATATATAATTAATTTTGGCTCAATTGCATTTTAAAGACTTTAAGGTTTATACTTCTATTTACATGATCATTGCAAAAAACATAGCATGTTCAATGCTTTATAACTTTTCTCATACTTAAGTTAAAAATTTACGAAAAATATATTCTGAAAGAGAACAATTAAAGCTATTGAATGATACCATGAAATAATAATTTGGTTGAATTTGGGCCAAGTTATGAATTTATATATATTAGCAATTTTGTTTTGGAACCCATTGGCAGTTTTACGAAACGCGCATGGGTGGGGGTTTTAAAAAAATACCAATTTGGCAGTTTTACGAAACGCGCTGACAGTTTTACGAAAACGCGCATGGGTGGCAGTTTTTACGAAACGCACTAGCACCAAACTTATGGGCGCCGAAATGGACTGCTCTCAAATTGACAGCGCCGAAATGGTCGGCCTCGAACTGGCCTTTCTTTCCAGACAATTCGAACTTCGAAGTAGGCAATGCCAACATATTGTGACACCATTGCTTCGGCACGGCATGAGCCTTTGAAGTCTGAATGAATGTTTTGCTTTCGTAAAATTTAGCATGGCTTAAAAACAAATTTCATTAAAATTTCAAAAAGAAAAATCCTTAGCGGATTTGAATAATTTGAAAACATCCTAGTCCCGTAATCCCCCGCAAAGCGGGGGGGGGGGGGATCTAAAAACCATTCAGTCCTTTTTTCGGACAAAAAGTTGAAAAAAAAAAGCCGAAAAATTCGTTATTTTTCGTTTTTAATTTGTCTTCGCCGGTCGGTACTATACCGACTATAACACCTACAGTAATTATTATCATTCCAATTACTTATATTGTATGTATATTAAAAATTTGTTTTCTAAAATTTTATTTATGAATTATATTTTTGCATGTTTTTTTACAGTTTTTCGGGTCGATGTCAGGCGACTGATCACTTCCGATCAGCATATCTTCGCCACAGTCATGGTGATTCCATCTGTTTCCACCTGTTGATGAAGAAGACTGATCGAGGCGAATCAGCTAAAAGAGTAAAATGTTGCGGTAAAAATAACGCATAAATATCTACGACTCCTCCGGGTCTTTAATTAATTAATTAATTAATCCGCAAGAATTTGTTGGCGGCAAACGCCCGGGACTGAAGTGAAGTGTACAAATGCCACCGTGACTCAAGTGGATTATCATGTCGAGTCCAGGTGGCATTTGGATACTTCAGTCCCGTGCAGCAAAAAAATACTTTAGTATGATTTTTTGCTTTAATTAATTTGAAGAATTTCTTTTTTTTAAAGATTTTCTACGCCGGTGCTTTCCGCTACCACCGGGCTTACTGTATCTCAACAAATCAATATGGGTACGGTATATGAAATTAAATTTACAGTTCTCGCGCGTCCAGCTTTTGTAGACAATGTGTTATTCTGTTGGTCAGTGTTTTGAGCACCAATTTTCGGAACGATTGTTGAAGCAAAAAACATAATTAATTATTATTTATATTAAATATTTATTAATTTATTTAAATTATTTTTTAATTTAATAAAGTTTCTACCAAATAGTTTCTTCTCCAATTTTGCTGTCAAATTGTCCGTTTCATTGTTATCAGCATGAATTTTTGACTGCTGTTGAGATTGTTTTGGCGAGACTTTCCACTAAAATTATTTTATTTTATTTAAACTAATATTTAATTATTTTTCATTTTCCTAAATCTGACCCCAATGTAAAGGATGAACAGACTGTTGAGTAGAAGCAAAACCACCACAACAATTTTCTTCAGGGTACCTGCTGGAATAAAATTTCATTTTTATAAATTTTTTAATTTTTCACTTTTTTCATTTTGTCGATTCATCAAAAAATGCCAAATTTGCTGGCCAATCACTCCAAGCCGGTAAAAGTTCAGATGATCACTAATGACATAAAAAATCACAAAAAATTCTTCATCAGTACATATCATCATCATTCATCAGCATTTTCCAATAGCAGCAAATGGAAGGAAAACAAACAAAAAAATTGCGGAAAAATTTGCATAAATTCTCTCAACTTTTTCCTATCAAATTTTTTAGATGAATAGCTTATTAGGCGAAACGTCCAATTTTGGGTTATTAGGCGAAACGTCCAATTTTGGGTTATTAGGTGAATCGTCCAATTTTGGGTTATTAGTTAGGCGAAACGTCCAATTTTGGGTTCTTAGGCCAAACGTCCAATTTCGGATTATTAGGCGAAACGTCCAATTTTGGATTATTAGGCGAAACGTCCAATTTTGGGTTATTAGGCGAAACGTCAATTTTGGGTTATTAGGCGAAACGTCCAATTTTGGGTTATTAGGCGAAACGTCCAATTTTAGTACTGGTCTTAACACAAAATATAAATTAGGCAAAAACTTCATTCCTTTTGCTGAGAGCAACAAAATTGTGGAACCAACTCGATGAAGAAATGATTAAAACTAAAACTTAAAAATTCCTTATTTGTTAGAGTAATAATTGGCAATGCCCGGACCTCAAAAATTTATGCTTAAAAAATCCTTAAGCTAATCCCAGTTTCAAAAATCATATAAAATTTATCCTTGAGACATACACAACACAAATCCCTGTTGAACATTTCAAACAAACAAAAAAAGAACATTTTTATAAGCACGAAAAATTTCCAATTCCATAATTGTTGAATAAAATTTGAATTTTTCAAAAATTTTCAATTCCAATTAGTATGAAGTGCTTCAATTTTTAAATTTTAATCATCGCGCTCACCGCTGGCCCTGCCATTGCCCATTTTGGGCGTGCGTGGAGACGCAAACCGATACCCCCCCCCCCCCCCCCCCCCCTAAAAAGAATTTTTAAAATATGTTTAACAGATTGATGAGACAATCCTCTATTTTCAAGCTTATAACAATGTTGGAAATCAAAAAGTAAGAAAGGAGATGGGCTTTTGATTAGAGGCCGGATTCTGAAGCCTAAGCTAAAATGTTTAAGACTTGAAGAAAAAGTGCGAACATTTTGCCAAATATACCCAATTTTCAAAAAATTATGTGTTTTTGTCACTTTTTTATCAAAAGACCACAAAAATCTTCAAATTTTCTCAAAAGACCACAAAAATCCGCAAATCCTCATTTTCAAAAAAACCCTCTTTGACCCTCTAAAAGACCACAAAATGAGTAAAAATCCTCAGATATCGAAGCCGTGGTTTAAGGGCGTTGCCGCAGACTTTTTTAAATTTTTATTTTCAGCGCCTAAGAAAACCGATAAAAGTGGTTTTGTGAGTTTTTGGGTCTGGGAGCTCAGATAAACATTTACCATGTACTACAAAGTGCAAAAGATGCAAATTCAATGACCACCGTCAGCAGCAGTGAAAAACAATGACAGAGAAATTGATTTTTTTTCAAATTGTTAATGCTGCTGTCTGCTGCTATTGATGCCGGAACCCGTCAGTTAGGCGCTCACGGTTGGGCGCCATCGGTTGGGCGCTCACGCTTGGGCGCGCACGGTTGGGCGCCAGCACGTTTTTCCACTTAAGCTTTTTTCTTTGGCATCCAAATCCAACAATCTTGGTATCATTCGAAAGCTCTTAACATGTTCTATTAGCTTTACTAAAAAGCGAAAAGTTTTTCAAGCCTGGAAAAATTTTTATTGAGAAAAAAACTTGAAAATTTCGACCTTTTTGCAATTTTGATGTATAACTTTTTTGGAAATTGTCAATCGCGAAGCAATAGCTTAGAAAAAGTTTATAAATACATTAAGCTTCGAGTGATATCAAAATTTTTGATTAGGATGACATAGAAAAAAGTTATAGAAACTTATAGTGGAAAAACATGCTGGCGCCCAACCGTGCGCGCCCAAACGTGAGCACCCAACCGACGGCGCCCAACCGTTAGCGCCCAACTGACGTAGACCGGTTGATGCACCACCACCCAACAACAGCGAGGAGTGCGGTGCTGAAGTGCTTATAAGCAACGTCTTGCTTCCCTTTCCATCATTCCTCCGCATTCATTCGCTCATTTTGAGTTTTTGTTGTTCCCTTCCTTCTCGTCATCGTCCGTCCGTCCGTTGAATTTAATAAGACATAGAATTAGTGATGAGAGCTAACTTTTTCCATTACGATTTAACTAGAATTTCTAAGTTGTTAATTTTGTGTCTGATCAGCAAATCGGAAATAGCCTACCCAAAAGACTGAAAAAGTTGAACAAATTTCCGACCTTCCTCTCCTGTAAAAATTTTTCCTAAGTATTTTCTTCCTGTTTATGTTTATTTCAGATATTTGGACAATTACGTGTTGTATGTCCTCCGGAGCAATGAGTTTCTTCTGCCGTTTGGAGTTGACATTCAAATGCAGTCATCGGGCAACAAAAAAAAGTTGGAGCGCGGTCGTCGCGCTTCTCCGTTGGTCGTTGAAGAACGAAACTTTCGGGAGAATTATACCGCTTTTTGAATGTGAGCCGACCATCCTTCGCCAGTGTCCACGGCTTCGCTGGCTTGAAGGGCGTATTCCAATTTACTGGCATGTGCGTGACTGGCTTCACACTCAGAATGGTACGGGTCCAAAGTTGTTCGTTATGGAACCATCGTTGACGTGAGTCGCCAAACTGCTGGTCTCTAAAATTGTCTGTGAAAAGTAAAAAATACCAAAAAATTTTTTTTATTTTTTTATTTTAGAAACCATTAGCCAAAATCACATTTTATCTCTTTTAAATTTTCAGCAATTTGTTTTGACGACGCCGCCATTTCGTAGTCAATCCGTCTTGGCAACGTTTACCTCGAGGACAATGTCGTTCCTTTTGAGTGCAAAAAGGGCTTCAAAATGGAGGAGATGCTAATTTTTGACAGCGACGAGCACCACATCGAATGGAGCCTGGAGCGTGGTCCCACCTCTGTGTTGAAGAACGGGGTCAATCCGTATCCTGATGAGCCGCTACAGACGATCACTTTCGAGTTTAATGATCAAAACAACGGCGAAATCAGTGGTACTTGATCAGCAGTTGGCACCGATCAGATAGCAGAAAAGAATTTGTGATTGTTTACCTCATATATTTTCATCACCTAGTTTGTTCTAAGCAGAAGATTATCATTTGTTGTGTGAAACATTTTATATACCATATATTGTATAAGTACAGTAAAAAATCTGAGTAAATTTAATGCTTTTAACAATTGTACAATTCGTGTTTCTCCGGGACTGTTCGTTGTTCTTGCACTAACAAGAAAATTTGGTGTTACCATTGAAAAACCAACCGGGAGGGTTTTAAATATTTAAGATTTTGATCATAATTTTGAAAGTAAATTTTATGCAACTGTTATACTTAGGATTGCGACCCCGACGTCGGAGTTCGGGGTGAAAATTCCCCGACTAAAATTGTCGGGGGTGGTTGGAGAAATTTAAAAATGTCGGGGGAACACACCTTTGTCGGGGGCGAAATTTTCATAAAAAATCGGAAAAAAAGATAAAAGAAAAAGTTCCTGAACAAAAAAGTCTTAAAAACTCAGAACGAAATTCAAAATTTTTCCGGCTCGACCATAAACATCCTTTTTTTGCATTTCGCCACTAAACCATTTGGATAATTTAGTGATTTTCTGTGCTTATTTCTAAGATTGTTTGTGAATGAATTGCTGAGAAGTGGTCGTTCAGTTTGTTTTTGTGTAAAGATTTCCTCAAACTGCAATTAGTACTGTAAGAATTTTTAAGAACAAATTTTAGAGGTCCGGCTTTGCCGATTAGGAATCATTGGAGAAAATTTCAAAAAGCTTTAGAAACATTTTTTTGTTGTCTATTTATTTATAATTGAATCAAAAATTTGACGTTAATCTGCTAATTGATTATCGAACATTTCGCCTACTGTCCAAAATCGGACATTTCGCCTAATGGTGCTGGACATTTCATCTTTGTTCGAGGCTTCTACGTAACTTTTAATGTGCTCTTTAAGTGATGAATAGAGACCGACTAAAAAAGCACACGAACAAATTGAAAAAAGGCATGAAAAGGCACGAAAATCCAGAAAAAGGCTTTTCAAGCTTATAACAATATTGGAAATCAAAAAGTAAGAAAGAAGATGGGATTTTTAATTAGAGTAATTAGAAGCATGCATATGAAGCACATGCTATTATTGGGTGTTATATCTTAAAATTTGGCTGCTTTTTTAAAAGATTATGGCACAACAACCATATTCCTGTCCAAAGGGTTTGAAATCTCCGTGGATTAAAATTCTTAAGCTAATTCCAGTTTCAAGAAATCATTAAATTTATCCTTAAGACATAAATAAGACACAAATCCATGTTGATCACAAAAAAAAAGAATATTTAATGACTACGACAATTTCCAATTCCATAATTCATATTTATCGATCACTTCTCAGCAATTCATTCATTCAATTCTGCTGCTGATCACTTGGGCCGGGAGTTGCGTCAAGAAGCCTAAAAATAAAAATGAAATAAATAAATTTGAATTTCTGAAAAAGCAAAGCATTCGCTTACCCATCTCCGATTTTGTCCTCATTAATATGAATGTCGATTCTGTTCCATTTATCCATAAATTTCCATCCAATCGCCTCCTTTTCCCATTTTGCCCATTTGGTTTCGTCTCGCACAATTGGACAACGGACCATCAAAAAATATTGATCATTGTCATAAGTAATTTTCAATGCCAAATGTTCCCGAGTCAATTCGTTGGTCTGATCAAATGGCACAACGGATGAAGCAAAAGATGAATGAAGAAACCAAATGACAACAATGAAATTGACGGGGGAAGAAGCATTGGCAAAAGCCTAAAAAATGTGAAAAAATTGAAAAAAAAAATTGTCAAAATGAAAGATAATTTTGAGTGGAGGGGGAACAAAAAATCAAAAGATGAGAATGAAAATCACCGCTTTGAAGGCTTCAATCCTCGGCACCAAACTCCCATCATCCATGTCCAACGAGCATTTCAAAACTTTTGGCACATTGCTTTGAAGCGGAGTGAAAAGCTATTTGGACACCGCTTGTCCATCCGATGCCATGGCACTGTCATCGCAAGGAAATTCGGGGAAGAGATCGTCGGCATCATCATCATTATTATAGAATTTGCCAATGCGTAACAACGGCAAATCTTTGAGAATTGACGGGGCGAAGGCAAACGGTGGAAAATTCTGACGGACAATTCAATGGCATAAATGTTTGTTGCGATCATTGGCAAAAATGTTGCGCAAAATGAATTCCGCAAAGCGATCACATGTCGTATCGATGGCCAAGTTAATTGGAGAGGAGGCGAAAAGTTGACGAAAATGGCGGAGAAAAGCGATGGCATTTCGGTCGATGTAACTAAAAATGGATTAGCATTACCGAAAATTTTTACCAAACGCCAATCTTACGAGATGGAGATGTGTTCCAACCCGATGACTTTGCGTGGCAATTGAATTTGCGGAATTGGCAATTCCATTCCAAATTGACAATTTCCATTTCCTTGGTGCCATTCTCTCCATTTTTGTTGTGAATTCGGATAAATTTCAGTGTCCATTTTCGAGTTTTGAAGTGTTCGTCCACGTAAAAGTCATATCGATGGCTAATCATCGCAATTCCAAGACCAAGTTGAGAAGGCGTAATCAAATCGAAGACACAAAGCCAACAATCGGCGGAGATGAAACTGAAAAATTAAATTTCAATTTTTGAAATTTGTTTGTTTTTTACATTTTCTTTTTTGGTTTTTTGAGGCGTTCCCAATAAAACCAAAGAATGGCACAACATCCGACAAACAATGGCACAACGAATAGACTAAAAAATGAGAAGGAAAAGGGTAAATGTTGAGAAGAAATAACGAAAAACTAGGGTTGGGCCCCCGACGTCGGGGTTGGAAGCGTCGGGGTTCGGGGTCGGGGTTGCCAAATCGTTCGGGGTTCGGGGTTTTTCAATTTTTTTCTTATGCCATATAGTCAAAAATTTTCTTGTATTTTTACAAACTTTAAAAATATTTATTAATTTTCATAATAATAATTTTATATATTTTTATTTTTATCATATTTTTGTATAGAATTAATTATAAAACGCAAATTGCATTTTTGAAAAATTATTATTTATTTTATCCGTTATAAATTAAAAAAAATTACTATAAGAAAAGGAATTTAGAGAAATTACTTTAAAAAAAATTATATGCAATAAAAATAATGGATTTAATAAAAAAAAAATCAAAATTTTATGTTTTTTTTTTGTTTTTCAAACCATCTTTTTTTTCTGGCACGCTTTTTCTAAAGATCTTTAAGGAGAAAGGGTCCGGCGGTGCCGATAGGCGCCGCCGGGAAAAATTTTGAAAATTTGAGTGAGATTTGTTAACAGATTTGTCCAAAAAATTCATAAATTTTTTCGATTTTAAGCAAAATTTTTAGGTTTTTTTGAGATGCCGGCGATGCTGATAGGCAGCACCAGGCGAATTTTAAAATTTAAGCTCTATTTTCGAACAAATTTTCGCAAAAAAATCTTATGAATTTCGGGGAAAATTATGTTTTTTTTTGATATTTTGTCAAAAATATTTTAAATATATTAAATTTCCATGATTTATTCAAGGAAAAATTTTTAATTTTGACGAAAGGAAAATTGGCTTCAATTCATAAATAAATATGCCATGGATGATCGATTTTTGGGTATTTTTTATTTTTGTTTAAAAAATTCTATTAATCACAAAAAAATAAATTAGTCACCCGGAATCGAATTTATGGTCGACAGAAATGCCAGTGTTGACACACTAACCACTACACCACAATACATATGTACCAAAGCAAATATGCTTTTTTAATAAAAATTTGGCAAAATGGTTAAAAAAATTCAAATTTTGTATAATTTTTTGTCTTTTCTCTCATAAAAATGCCATTCTTAGGGGTGTATATTTAACCCCGACCCCGATCGGGGTTAAGGGTCGGGGTTCGGGGTTGGAAGCGTGGCGGAGGAGCAGCAACCACTTTTATACTAATTTTTTATTGGTTTATTTGTACGTTTTAGAATTTTCCAAATTTTTTCGCGACTATAAAAGCCCTCCCTTCCTTCCCCCATTTCCTTTTACTCACTCATTTTTTATAAGTCTTTTTTCTAAGTGATTAAGCAACCAATAAAAAGTTAAGGCCTGAAAACTGCAGAAAAGTCAGATGTTTTTGTATATTTTTATTTTAACTGTTAGTTTTTTACGAATCATTGTAAATTTTGGTTACCGTATTATCTCTAATTATCCCCCCAGGGGGATTATTGTTCACCTTCTCAGAAAGGGGGGGGGGATTATTAGATACGTGGGGATAAATGGTAGTGGTAATACGGTATAAAGCTTGCTAATAAGAGCTTTTGAGAGGCAATCTCTGTCACTGGGGTGCATGCAGCAGCAGGTGCACTTTATTCCTCCGCTTTCATTAAAAAAATATACAAACAGGAATGAAAATTTTTTCCAAAAATCTTGGCATAATTGTTAACACATTGAACTCAGTGCGCACCAATTCATTAGCCTTGATCATCACATGATGCAATAAACTAATTAAAATTTAATTAAATTTATCTTACAGAATCTTAATATTTTCAGAATTGCTACTTACAGTTAAAATTTCAACTCGATCGGTTCATGGGAAGTGGTCAAACTCCCAAAAAATAGGGTGTCCTTATTCTAATGGAACACACTGTAAGAAAATCAGATTTTTCGTTTTTTTGTATTTTTTTTATTAAAATTTGCCAAAAAAGGCAAAATCCCTCCCTCACCATGATCTACATCCTGATTTAATAAATTCTCTCTCTTAATTTGTCTAGGTTTAAACTCCAGTGAAATTTCAAAATTTCGAATAAAAAATCACCAAAATGTCCAAGTTTTTACTTGGCCATTTTTTCTCCTCTCTCATTTCCTCGCTAATGCATATTACCCACTTAAAATTTCTCAAATTTATTGTATTCATTTCTTCTTTGTTTTGTTGTTGTTTTTCTTTCTTCAAAAGGAAAAATAAACGCCTAAGAATCGGCCTAATAAATGAAAAATTTTTCTAAAATTCATCTCATTTTCTTGAAAAGAATTTTTGATTTTAAAAATTATTTATCTCAATACTGATTTGCAAGGATTCCATTTTTATGTAAATACATGTTTTTCCTGGCTTCTCCATGCTCTGAATAGGGAAAAACAATTTCTTTTTTGTGTTTGCGAACAAAAATCAAGACTTTTATTTACATATTTTTACATATTTCGGGGTTTTTCTACGTATTACATATGTACATATTTTCATACATATTTTGTGACTTATTGGAATTATTTTGTACATATTTCCAATTTTTGAGGATTTTTTTAGTACTCCAAAAAATTGTTTTTTTCCAAAAATGAGATATCAAAAATCAATTTTTAAAATGCTAAAAGCGATTCTAAGTCAATTTTGGTCATTTTTATGGCATTTTGTGCTTATTTCACTTTTTACGAAGAATTTTTTTCAAAAAATAACCATTAAAAAAATTTAATTTACATATTTGGTACATATTTTGGCTTTTTTTGTACATATTTCATACATATTTTAGCATAGTTTTGTACATATCTTATTTATATATTTCGCGATTTTTCTTACATAAAAATGGAATCCCTGCTGATTTGGCTTAATTTTGTTAATTTTTTGGAATAAATTTGTCATTTTACATCAATTAAATTTGAGGCTTTTTAGAGCCTATTTTTTGGGCTTTTTTTTGGACATAAAGTCTACCTATTTTGGCAGTTTTTAGAGCCTAAAATTGCATGCCTATTTACGAATTTTTATTTGTTACGTTTTTTTGTTTCCCTACCCTTGGCGGAATTTAAGAAACGCCTTTCACCATTTCCTTTCATTATTTGTTGTTTTTGCTGTCTTTTGTTTTGTGTTCTTTTTGCTCTCTCATTTTTCCCTTTCTATTTTAGTTAACATTACCACAGTTTTTTGCTATTTGTGACACAAATCAATTGGAAAAGGGAAAAGTGTGCTCTAAAATTGCAACAAAATGAACCGACGGTAAGGAAAGAATTTTAAAATAACAAATTTTCATTTAAAATTAATGATTTTCATTTGTCCTTTGCTATTTTTCCCGCATTTCAGCTGGATTTGTAATGACGTGTGCATGGATATTCTGCCATTCTTTGATCGTGTTCAACTCGGCCTCAAATTGGCACTGATTTCGCCACGTTTTGATGGTTTGGTGGACACGCATTTCGACAGTGGCAAATACGAATTGGAAATTTCGAACCAAATAATAATTCGAAAAGACACGGATGATGAAGACGAAAAGCCGATTTGTGTGCGTGACGAAGACGAAATTGCGCAATTTCCGTTGCCGGACCGTCCGATGCCCAAAAAAATCCGTTTTGGAAGGCTTATGATTGAGTAATTTGGACTTTTATCGAAGCCATTATTAATTCTGGAAACATGCCATTTTCAGGTACATCGATCATTACGTCATCGAATTTCTCCGTTTCAATCAACAAATTTTCGACAAAGGCATCCATTTGAATTTGTATGTTCGTTCTTCAACCGCCACGGATGACCAGCAACAGCCGATTTGGGATGTTTTTGTGCGCGAAATTTGGCCAATTTTTGCACAAAACATTCGCCATTTGCAATTTTCCGACACCAATCATTTGGACAATTTGCGTCGTCTCATTTCGCCGACCATTCTCTCCGACGTCAATCCCAACTCAATCCATTCTGGTGAGCTGGTGCCCGAACTGCTTGGAGATGATGGGCCAAATGCGACTGCCGGGCAAGCGCTGTCTAATTGGTTGCACACTCCGACAAACGACGGACAGCCGAAGCGATTGTTTTGCTGCTTCTCTGGCCATGATGCAGCAAATGGATGGCTCAACAATTTCAAGCAGGTCGGGTCGCCATTTTTGCCCGTATTTCGTCGTTTCACCCCAAAATTTTGTCGCAAAAAATTAAAACAATATTCGTTGATTTTCAGAAAATGTTTTTGAAATTATTGCTTTTTGAGGCCAATTTCCCCTTGACAAATGCATTAATATTTTTTGTCATTTTCCATTAGACATTTCTCCGTGCCACCAATTCTTCTGCCGGCTACATTATTGATTTTATTTTGGATTCGCCGACGCCGCAAATTGCGCCATTTGAATTGACGAACGAAGCGACCCAAGAAATGTTGACATTGGAGAAAGAACGCAATTCAAACGTGAATTGTTTGAAGCGACGATCAATTGGGAAGACGGGCGGCGACATGAATTTGAACGCTTTGAACATTGTGATCTTTGAATTGCTTGGTCAGGATTGCATTGGGTGAGCAGCAGCTTTTGCTTTGATCAAAAATAATTGGCAGCTTTTGCTGTTGATGATGACATCTCGAAAAAATTCCTAGGGAATAAATACTTTTTGTTTAGCAAATTTTAGTTTTTTCACAGTTTTCGGGAAGCTAATCACGAATCTGACATCTTTTTAGTGTACTTCAAATCCCTAGAAAAGGGTCGCCCTTTCCGTGAGGGGGGGGTCAATTTCGTATAATTTTGGCGAAGACTAAAACACTGATAAAGACGGGAAATTTTACGGAATTAAAAGTTTTACCAAATAAATATTGTTTTCATTAATTTTTTACATATTTGTTTTGAATTATTAGGCATTTGTCTCCACCGGCAGCCAAAAGCGGGTCAAAGCAGTGAAAAGGGCGTCTGATTATTTGGAAATGAATATTGGCACTTGACAAATGGTCGATCAGTTGGAATTATTAAATGAAATTTGTTGCTTTGTTACTTTCTCTTCTCTTTTAATTGTTCTTTTTTTGGAGGAATTTATTTTATGCTTAAAAATACCTCCTAAATATATTTTTAAATGTTCCAATTGAACAGTAATTTTCTGTTTTTGTATATTTTGATTTTTCCCTTAAAAAATTTGGGATTGAGCCATTTCGATGCTGCCGCTTCCATGCCGTAGGCCATTTCCGGACCAAAATAAATATTAATAGACAGTGAAATTAAAACATCCAAGAAAATTTTGCATTGCTTTTTAGACTTAGCTCATCAACATTCGGATGATACAAATTTGTCAGGATTCGTTGTTTTAAAAAAAGTTAGAAGTGTCAAATCTGGTGTCATGGCAACTCGTACAAAAAAATTCTAAGAATTTTCAACTAAAACTTAGATTTTTAGATTAAAAAAATCTAAATGGATTTTTTAGCCTAGATTAGAGATTTTTTTTTCTCATTGTTGAGAATTTTTGAAGTTTTATGAATAAAGTCACTATTTTTCTTAAAAAATTAGCCCAAAATCGCAAATTTTGGTCATTTTTGGACAAAAATCTGTAAAGAAATCGAATTAAAAATTACAAATTTTCCCGGCGGCGCCTATCGGCGCCGCCGGACCCACCCCCTTATGCCACAAAACTTTTGGAAGAAGCACGCCGCAAAAAAGCATTTTCAAAGCAGAAAAAAGTCGTCGCAAATTAGGAAAATATCAGTGAAACAAAAAAATATTAGAAAAAACCCATCCGGTGAAAAATACAAGCCATTTGAATAAATATTAACCATTTTTCATTGCACACAAAAAAATTTTTAAACGTCCTTGGATTTCATGAATTTTCCCCACTATGTCCTTGCAAATCGGACCGTCCTTGGAAACGGAGCATGGACGATTGGGAGCCCTGGACTAACATCTACGTCCTTTTTTAGTTTTAGTACAAAATACGTTTTTGAAAAATTTCTAAAAATAAACCACCTAAGAAATGAAAACTTTCAAAAATTCATCTCCAAAATGTATTTATTTATTTTCTTGACAAGAATTTATGATTTAAAAATTATTTATCTCAACAAATAATCGCCACTGGTGTAGCTCAAATGGCGAATGTTTGGCCCAAAAATTGGCCAAATTTCACTGGCCAAAACATCCCAAATTGGCTGGTCATTTGCACAAAACAGAAGCAGGCATTGATCGAATTGTAAAATAATATGAATAAAACACAAGGGATTCAGATATGAAAACGGAAAAAGACATTGGCTGCATTCAACAAGCAATCTTTGTAAAAAATGCGAAGTTTAAATTGTCAAAAACCTATGAAAATAATTTTCTCAAAACTTATTAAAAAAAAATTTTGGGGACTAATAATCTTTACCATTGTCCAAAACAACTTCAATTTGGTGCCATTTCTGTCCCAAATTTGCTTGTTAGAACGGAAAAATGCGAAATGGATGCCATATTCGTGATCAGCGACTTGAAAAGTCCCGGGTATACTTTATTATATGTAAAAAGCAAAAAAAAATAGAACAAAAAAAGTGCAAAAAATTTTCAAAAGACCCCTCTAACTAGCGTCAAAAGGCTTAGAGAGAAAGAAAGAAAGAGAGATAGATGAGCGAGAAAGCAGGGTGAGGGAGAGAAAGTGGAGGGAGAGATTGAGAGAAATTAAGAGAAAGAGGTAAAATGAATGATAGAAAGCGTGGATAGAAAGAAGGGGGAGGAGGGAGGGTGAGGGAAAGAAAGGGGGAGATAAAGGAGGAGAAATGATATTGGGAGAAAAATAATTTTAACAAAAAAAGTGATGAAATCATATTTACTTTTTTTTCTTCATATTCTTTTTTCTTCATTTTTACTCAGGGTTACCCTTGAAAATTTCCCGAAATAAGTACATCGCCGGTCAAAAATAAGTTTTAGGGGTCAAAAATAAGTACATTTTTTAAAACATGTTTCCACAACTTTAAATCGCATTTTATTCAACAAAATCAAGAATTAGCAACATATTTCTCTCCGCCAACTATTTTTCTGAGCAATTCCGGCTTAGAAATGATAAATTTAAACATTCCCGCAAATCAATTTTAAGATTTTAACAATTTTGTCGAAAACATAAGCAATTGGTAATTTAAGTGCATTTAGAATCAAAAAAATCAGATTTTTAACAATTTTTTTCGGCGCCTTTTTCCGAAAAATTTTTTGGGTATGGGTGAGGGAATAGCGTCCGGCGGTGCCGATAGGCGCCGCCGGGGAAATTTTTTGAAAATTTAATGAAATTTGTTAATAAGTTCTGTCCAAAAATGAACAAAATTTGCGATCTTGGGCTAATTTTTAAGAGAAAAAATAGGATTTTTTGGGGGCCGGCGGTGACGATAGGCGCCGCTGTGGGAAAATTTTAAGAATTTTTAATGAATTTTGATAGGAATTTGCCAAATTTTTCAGAAATTTCGGTAAATATTGATCATATGGCCCAGAGCCGAAAATGGTCGAAATATATACCAATCGGTAGCTCTCGGTTTGTAACGGAAGAATCCGAAAGAATTTTTTTGCGGAAACCAATCCCTGAAGGGTTACAGACCCGGGACTGAAATGGCCAAATGGCTTTGGGACTGAACCGTCCAAACCCTTAAACACATGGAATTGCGACAAAATGCATACCAATCGATTCCTCATCGTCTGTTAATTAAGAATCCGAAGGAATTTTTGTATTAAAAAAAGTTGGCAAAAGTTATGGGTCCTCAAATTATCAGAAACTGACTTTGATTAAAAAATTAATTTAGGTGAGCCAAAAAAAACGTAAAAAACTTCAGGTTTTTGAACTTCGCAAAAGGGAGCATGCGAAGACGGAGCAAGTAGTGGGGCGAGACGGAGGGCGGAGGAAGACGTCTGACGAGCGCCACAGGCGGTTGACTGCGGGGGCCCGAAGGGCCCCCGCCAATCAGTCAACCGCCTGCGGATCACGCGCGGACTTCTTCCGTAGCCCGTAGTCTCGCCCCACCTACTGGCCGCCGTAGTCGAGTGTGCGGCGGTTTTTTAGCGCAATAAGCAAAATTCACTTTTCTAATTTGACGAATTTTTGCTATTTTTTTGACTGAGCCGGTTAAAATAGGTTTAACGTTTTTGAGGACCCATAACTCTTGCCAATTTTTTTTTTATACAAAAATTCCTTCGGATTCTTAATTAACAGACGATGAGGAATCGATTGGTATGCATTTTGTCGCAATTCCATGCGTTTAAAGGTTTGGACGGTTCAGTCCCAAAGCCATTTGGCCATTTCAGTCCCGGGTCTGTAACTCTTCAGGGATTGGTTTCCGCAAAAAAATTCTTTCGGATCCTTCCATTACAGACCGAGAGCTATCGATTGGTATATGTTTCGACCATTTTCGGCTCTGGGCCATATGATCAATATTTTCCGAAATTTCCTCTTTAAATGAAATTAAGGCACTACCCTAAATCAGAACATTTCTTAGAAATAAGAACAGAAACATCCTGCTCTAATAGACGCCGCCGGAAAAATTTTTGTAATTTTAATGGGAATTCTTAACGATTTGGTTCAAAAAATGACAAAATTACGATTTTGAGCCAATTTTTTTTTAAAAAGAATAAGAAACTGCCGAGAGAAAAATTTGAATATTTAACTGAATCTTGCTAAGATTTTGCATATTAATTCGCTTTAAAAAACATTTCTTTCAAAAATTATCATTTAAAACCCTAAATTTCCCTCTGAATCCAAAAAATAAGTACATTGAGCTCAAATAAGTACAATACTTACAAATAAGTACATTTTAAATTTATAAGTTTTGGACCCTCCAAATAAGTACAATACTTACAAATAAGTACAAAGGGTAACCCTGTTTTTACTGCATTTCTATGATTTTTTTCGACTAAGTATTAATGAATTTAAAATGTTTTAACAAAAAAAAGAAACAATAAATAAATGTCTAAAAGAATATTTTTTGATTGTATGCGTATTTCTTATGCACTAAATAAATGAATATTCTCAAAATTGAGTAAAAAAAATGTTTGAGTTTGGTGTTCGAGACCCAAAATTGGTGATGAATGGATGCCATGCCATAATCTTGATCCGGTCCCTGAAAATTCCCAAATTAAGTATCTTTTTTTTCTGCTACCGGTAAAACCGACCATTTCTCAAATCTTTGCCGTGGACAAAGTGCGCAACTTTGTATAAGCAATTTGCTAACAAATTCCAATTAATTAATTCATTCATTGAGACACCAATTTTGTGTTGTGCACTCGCAGCCGTACCAAGCAAGACAAGCAACTGTGGTGGACGTGTTGCAACGAGTGTTGGGCCAACCAACCGAAACCCCACGACTATTAGGTCCCGACTCGTCGTACACGGAGCAGTTCGCCCCCCTCTGTCCGTCGTTTCCCACAAAATTTTAAATTGTATTAAAAAATTTTTCGAGAGGTAGGAAACGTAGTGCAGCTCGTCGGGCATATCACCAGCTGCTGCTCTGCCCCGGTGTATGTTAGCATTGCATTTTTAAATGTTTTAAAACGGGGGGCACCCGCATCCCCTGGAAATTTTACAAAACAAAATTTTTTGATTTCTCAGTTTTTTTGCTTACGGTCGGTGCGAGAGCGCATCAAAGCGGCAACATTGACAGCAGTGCCATTGGTTGTGGCGAAAGTGACAGCGGCTGGCGACTTCCCCCTCCCCCCCCCCCGCCCCGAAATTTGTTTTTTAATTTGAATTATTAGGCAAAATGTTTTGTGATTTCAATTTTTTTTATTTAAAAAAGGTTACCACAATGTTTTTCGGATCTGATTGATATTTCTGACCACTTTTGTCGGGGAGCCAGAAAAATAAGACTTTTCATAATTTTCTTTTTTCGAAATGACAAATCATGTCTAATATGATAGGATTTTTTGTCCACGTCAAATTATTCCGTTTAGGCCGCCCCACATTGATGAAAAATGAATTTTTGATTTTGTTATAGTTCGTATCCGGGTTATAAATTGGTCGAATAGATGTTTATAATGATCACCTATCTCGAAAACCTATTAAATATACCTTTTATTTTAAAAATGAAAAAATCATTTATAGGGTCTAACGGAATAAGAGCTTTAATTCCTTTTTCTTGATATTGCGATAGAAATTTGGTATGCATTACAATCATTTTTAATTTGTTGTATTTATTTTGATTAATTTGTTATGTTATTGTTTTCCTTTTTTAGCGCACAAAAATCACTTTTTTGCTTAAAAATGGCGGAGGAAAACATTCACATTGTATGTGTAGCATTTTGATCATTAAATTTTGTTAATGATATGCTCATTTGTTAAGTACGGTCTGACGTTGAACAACGGGGAAATTTGTTTGAAGGAATGCCCATCGGAGTCATCTCTTTCCATGCATAAGAGGAAAAGCATACCGGCGAGCAGCGAGGCAGTCCTTATATCTGCGCGCAGCCAAAAAGAATGTGATCAATTTGGCAGAATTCGGTAAACATTTTGACAAACTCAGAATCGCAGATCCAAACTCGGTCAAAAGTTCGAAAATTAAGATTTTTTAGATTTTATTTCAAAATGGTGTAAATATCGTTCATTGAAGTTTTAATGAGTTTCTGTTTTATTCCGGCCTTCGATTTTTAGTCTAAAAATAGTTTTAACCGGGCTCTCAATTGGAATTTTTTCAAAATCAGCATTATGCCGGCAAAAAATTAGCATTTTGGTAAATTTTATACCAATTTTAATAATTCAATAAAACGGTTTTTTACTGCGCGCTTTTTCCAAAAAAAAAGACTTTGGGAACAAGGGGCCGATGGCGCCAGTATGCTCCGCCAGGAAAATTTCAGAATGAAAATTCGCAATTTATTGGTCGAATTTTGAAAATTTTGTATAATTTTAGGGTTTGGTGGGCCGATAAGGTAAAAAACGCCATTTTTGAAAATTTTTTCCAAAAATCAGTCAACATAAATTTGAAAGGACCAAATGGAAAAAAATATCTATTGTAGAAAAATAAAACGTGTGTTTGCTCCTTGATTCCTTAAATCCCCAAAGATTAGTTTTAGCGATTTGGTGCCATTTTTGGGGTTTTTTCCAAAAAATTCCATTAAAAATTCAATGAAATCGGGAAAATACACCCCTAAGAAATGGTCTAAAAAAATTTCAGAAAATATACCTTTAAGAATTGAAAAATTTTCTCAAAAATCGTTCGCCAAAATTTTATTATTTCTTGATAAAATTTTTGGTTTCCTTATTGAAAAACATTATAAAATATTGATATTATTAAAACAACAAAATTAAGTCTTTTGGTTAAGTTTTACGTGTTTTGCTCCCTAAAATCCTTAATACAAAATTTTTGGTGCTTTTTTTGCGAGCCCTTGGCATAACGTTGGGGCCGGCGATGCCGATGGGCGCCGCCGGAAATTTTTGTAATTTTAATGCTATTTGTTAGCAGACTTTGTCTAAAAATGACCAAATTTTGGGCTAATTTTTTAAGAAAAGATAGGTTTTTGGTGAGCCGGCGGTGCCGATAGGCGCCGCCGGGGGAAAATTTTAAGAATTTTTAATGATTTTGTTAAAAAATGGCCAACTGATTTTTCATAAAAGTTGGTCGATTGTTTCGGTTTTTTGATTATTTCGGTCGGTCGGTTTCGGTTAAAAACCCGAAAAAACCGAAACCGAAAAAAACCGAAAAACTCAAAAATTTCTCGGTCAATTTTTTTCGGTCAAAAACCGAGACCGAAAATCGAAAAATACCGAAAAAAACCGACCGGTCCGATCTCTAGTAAAAACCACTTGCTATTAAATTTTAAAAATTTTGTTTTTGGTGTGCCAGACTAAACCTATGATGGAGTTTCCCAACACACTCATAGCCAACTGACAATGAGACACAAATTAAGACCATTTTTTAAATTTTGCCCCCCAAAACTTTTTTCTGAATACATTTCCTTAATTTTTGGAAATTTTCCCTCTCGCCATTTTCAAGGAGTACAGACGCGAGAAAGCGTCCGTCGAACGACATAAATTTGAAAAAAGTGAAAATTACCAATTACAATACATTTTTAAGTCTCAAATGCACAAAAATTTTCTTTGCACCCATATTTTCCATCACTTATCATTAATTCAGTGAGGCATCTCTTCCGTCATGGCCATCGCATGTCTTCGGCGCTGGAGGATGGGCGCTACGGCCGAGTGGCGTCAAGCGCTTGCGGCCAGTTGAGGCCTATTTTGTGTTATGCACTCGCAGCCGTACCAAGCAGGACAAGCAAACTGTGGTGGAAAGCATACCGGGGAGCAGCTAGGCAGTCCTTATATCTGCGCGCTGCCAAAAATAACGCCTGATCGATTTGGCAGAATCCGGTAAACATTGACAAACTACGAATCGCAGACCCAATTTCGGACAAAAGTTCGAAAATTAAAATTTTCAGATATTAGATTTTTCGTTAAATGGTGTAAATAGTTTTATTGAAGTATTAACCAGATTCTGTTTTATTCCGGCGTATTTTCGATTTTTAGTCTAAAAATAGTTTTAACCAAGATCCCAATGAAATTTTTCAAAATCAGAGGCCGGCAAAAAATTAGCATTTTGGTAAATTTTATACCAATTTTAATCTTAGAATCGGATTCTCCGACCCTGAAAAATGTGATAAATCGAAACGAACAAAAATATGTTTAGCATGCAAAATCGGTTGTGCGAACGAACGTAATTTTCAAGACCATACGATCCGGTGTCATCCGGAAATTGCAACGCCTCCGAGGCTCGTCGAGGAGGGCGTTAGAATTCCATACATGCCGGGAGTTGCGATTTACATGGAAATTTCGCGCGGGCTTGGTAACTTTGAAGAAGAAATAAGGAAAAACAAAATTTGTTAAATTAGACGTTTACAAACTGAAATTTTTTTGGCACTTCCTTGTTTTGTCATCCCCCTGAAATTTTTTTCCACTAATTTTTTCTAGGCTATTTATGTGCTGAATACGAATATGATGTTTATTTTTAGTTATTATATATTTTACGTGAAAGTTTTTGACTAATGAACTACTGTATTGTCGCCAGTAATTGTTAAGCTGACCCGCCCATTTTTCAAAAAAATAAAATTTTAAAGACTGTCATGTAAAATGCCTTTCCTTGGGATTTCCGAGATCGCTGATCACTAATCGGACATCTATTTCTATTATTTCACAACTCCGAACTTGAATTCGAACAACATGCCAAACTCAAAATTTTCACTATTGCTCTAAAATTGATTAACATTTGTGTTGAAGAGGCGAGGCGTACGACGAGAACTTGCCGCCCGGGGAAATTTCATTCGATGAAGGCCAATTCAACATATTTACACAGGTAATTTAGTGACATGAACCACAAAAGTGTGATTGCTTTTGAATTAGTAGCTTCTTCGGCTTACAATTAGTCTAAAAGTAATTATTTTTTTCATTAATCCGGAGGATTTTAATTTTCTTTAATACATTGGACAGCAATTTTAATTTAATTTTTGACCCATTTGTCACGTCAAGCATTTATATTAATTCCACCTTATTTGGGGCTTAAGCGAAATTTAAGAAGGGCTTGGTAGCATTGCTGTATTTTTTTTGCCCTTTTTCCGAAAAATTATTTGGTTTGGCTAATATGCACTGAAGAAAGGAGCTCAAAAAAATTAATTCAACGTCATTTCACCTAATAATATTTTGGATTAAATTTAAATTCAATACTTTGGGGCTTTGGGCTGAAATATGTGCTAAAACCCAAAAAATGCCAATATGTGCTCAAAAGAACAAAAATTCTTAAAAGGCATGAAATGGGGAAAAAATACCATTAAAACGATCCAATACGTTTCGTATAAGGTTTTATCTATTTCAAAAATTAATTTACAACATTTTTTAATAATCAAAAAACATTGAATTTTCGTAAGAAATTTTTATGAATTCTAAAAACTCAAACATTATAATAAATAAAAAATTCTTTTTAACTATTTTTAACAAACGCAAAATAATTTATCAACAATCGATACGTTTTCAGATGGCCATCAGCATGGCAGCCGATCAAGCAAGGACTTTGTTTTCTCAACTGTATGCGGCGCTGCCAAACATTTTGAACACCCGTCGCTTTGTTGTGTCGAATATTCCGGACAACTTAACCATTGGACTGTCCGTTGGTGCAGCAGCTTTCGCTGCCTTTTTTCCCTCGCTTTGAACCGTTGCGTCAGAATGGATGTGGCCTTTTCGGGGTACGTTTTTGCGACAGGAGAAGTGCTCGGAGTCAGCCGTATCATTGAAAAAATTGTTGGCATGTCCGACTTTGGGCTGCGGAAAGTTATAGTGCCAACCGGAAACACTGCTCAAATTTATGCACATGAACGGGAGCACCCGGAGGACTTCGGGAATGTGACGATTATGCCATGCGGAAGCTGCCTTGAAATTATTAATGCAGGCATTTTCTGATTTTGATCATTGTTTTTTCAATGAATTTTTATTTTCTATAAAAATATTTATTTATGCCTTACTAAATGAAATTGGAAACATAAGAAACAATGACATAAAAATGTTTTAAAATTTTTATGCATTTACAACTGTATGACAGGAAATTAAAGTTTGTAAATTTTCCATATACTAAAGAAATGAAATTTTTGCCTAAGAAATATAAATAGAAAGCCGTGTAGATATTTGGAATTTTCTTATGTATGGAGGAGACCTTCCTTTGTCAGTTTGGGAATGTAAAGAAATTGCAGCTTTTCATTTGGTCGCTCCCATAGGTGCAACGCCGCCGAATAGCCCGAGTCCGCCGAGCAACCGTCGTACTGTTTGTTTTCTAGAAAATCCAATAAATCAGGGTTTTAAACAACATTTTTCTCTGGGAAGGGAATAGAATCGATTTCAACCGCATATCCCGAGCAGAGCTCTCAATTTTTGAAATTCAATAAAATTTTTTGAAATTTAACTGAATAATAGAGAATCTTTGGGCTATCTAATCATATAAAAAAATTAAAATTGTTTTCGCATTTAACTGACCTTAGATTTTTTGAATGACAATAAAAGGCATTCATTTACCGTACCTCCGACTCCTCGGCCCGTGCCTCTTCCTCGTCAATGTAACAAAGGCGTGGCACAAGGGGTGTGCGAAATTCGTGTCGTTTTCATGTCGTCCCCTTTTTTCGTTACCTTTTGAGTTTCGTTTTAGTGTTTCGTCCGTCAAAAAATTTTCGTTTCGTTTTCGTATTTAAAATTTTAAATTTTCGTTTCGTTTTCATCAGACGGAATTTGGAAGAAAAAGACGAAAATATTTACACCCTTAAGAATCACTTATTTGAAAAAAATAGATCATCTCGTATGCTACATACCACATTTTTCTTTACAAAATTCATTGAAAATTCGAAAATTCTTCCCGTGGCGCCTGTCGGCACCGCCGGCCCACAAAATTCCCCTAAAATTTTCAAAGTCTGCCCATAAAATTGCCAATTTTCAGTGAAAATATGTTAAAAATGGTCAAAAATTCAAATTTCCTGATTTTTCTCAAAAAATTGGCTCAAAATCACAAAAATATTTTTTTTCAATGGAATAATTTTATAATTTTTTATGCAGGTTTTGTCGACAAAATGCTCATTTGAAAATTTTCAGTTGGTTCCCTGAATTTATTAATTTCAATTTTTTCCGGCCTCCCCTATGGGACAGCGGACACCAATCCTCTAAGAACTTTCAAAATAAAAATAAAACAAAAACTTTTCGTTTCGTTTTCGAGTTTTAAAATTTTTAATTTTCGTTTCGTGATTCGTTTTCGTGAAAATAAAATTATCGTTTCGTTTTCGAAAATTATTTTTTGGGTTTTCGCACACCCCTACGTGGCACACTGCGCGAACGGCTGATAGATGGCCGAAAATTGAGAGTGCCGGTTTGAAAAACATCAAAATTGCATTAACACTTTTAATGAAACAAATGTAAAAAAAATATTTAACCCACCCACAATGCGATTAGAACCCCTCCCCATCCCCCCCCCCCCCCCGACTTTGGCAAATGCTGTCATAACAACTCGTACAAGGCTAACTTTTAGGCCTAAGCTTTTATGTTAGGCCTAGGCTTACAAGGAAAACATATCGAAGTATCAGTGATCAAATCACTTTAAAACAAGAAACAACTTTTTCATGTAGAGCATAGCCGACTCGCTATTGTGAATTTCAGCCTTAAAGTTGATCAGAACGGCTTTTTCAAATAAAAATTCCAGCAAAAATATGTTTTGAATTCTTTTGATTTTTTCCAAGTATTATTTCACCAAACTTCAATTTTTGTGGATACATTTGATGGAAGGACTGAGCATCGCATCTTAAAATTTTTTAGTGCGCTAGCACTATTTTAATTTATGAAAAATGACCATTTTTATCGAATTGTCAGAAATTTTATCAATTTTTTGATCATTTTTGGCGCCTGCATCAAAAAAGCCAAAATTTACTATAATAAATCGATTTGCTCTAAAATAAATGATTTGGACGCTGACAGTTCAATATTTCCCTCGTTGCGAGCAGGACAAAAAGCCGCAGCAAAAAAATTAAAAAAAATTTTTTCCATAAATAATGTGTATTTCCTTGCATTTTGTGTTGTAATTGAGTTACCATTGTAAATGTGTTAGTGGAAATGGTGAAACAAAAACACATTTATAAAATACAGTTTAAAAAAACTGAATAAAATACAGTTTAAAAACCGGAATAAAAAGCATACACTGTGTGTATTTTCCATGTGTTTTGCGTTGTAATTGTATTCCCATTTATGTGTTTTGGAAAAGGTGGATAAAAACACAGTTGAAAAACCGGAATCAAATCCATACAAAATCTATTTGTGCTGTAATTGTGTTCCAATTGTAAATGTGTTTTGGAGAGGATTAAAAAATACAAAAAAAAAATCGGATATAATGCTGAACGAGTGAATTTCTGTGTGTTTTGTGTTGTAATTGTGTTTTATTTGTAATTGTGTTTGTTGAGAGGATGAAATACAAATATAGTTTAAACCGGATTTAAAACCATATGTGTGTTTTCCATGTATTTTGAGTTGTAATTGTGGGGCGGGGTCGTTTTCGCGCCAGCCTAGTTTTTGAACTATAACTTTTTTCATTGTCAACCAAATCTAACTTTCTTGGTATCATTCGAAAGCCCTTCACATACTCTATTGGCATGTAAAATTGCGAAAAATTTCGTAAAGGTTCAAAAAAGTTATGGCCAAAAAAACTGAAAAACCTGATTTCTGATGTACTTTTGGTCATAAGTTTGTTCAAAATTAACAATTTTTTTTGGAATTTTGCAGGCTAATAGAGGATCCTTAGGGCTATCAAATGATACCAAGAAAGTTGGATTTGGTCGGCAATAAAAAAAGTTATAGTTCAAAAACTAGGCTGGCGCGAAAACGACCCGGCGCGAAAACGACCTGGCCCGGTAATTGTGTTCCCAAGGTATTGTGTTTGAAAACTGAATAAAAACAGTTTAGAAACCGGAATCAAAAGCATACACTGTATGAATTTTGTGTGTGTTTTGATTGTGTTTCTATTGTAAATGTGTTTGTGAAAAGGGTGGAATAAAATACAAAAAATACAGTTTAAAAAATGAAGGAATGTGTTTTCCATGTGTTTTGTGTTGTAATTGTGTTCCCGTTGTAAATTTGTTTATAGAAAGGATGAATACAAATATAGTTTATGTGTTTCCATGTGTTTTGGATCGTGATTGTGTTCCCATTGTGTTGTGTTTTGTAAAGGGTGGATAAAATACAGATTAAAAACCGGAAGCAAAAGCATACCTGTGTGTATTTTTTGTGTGTTTTGAGAAGTAATGTCTTACCATTGTAAATGTGTTTGTGGAAATGGTGAAAAAAACACACTTATAAAATACAGTTTTAAAACCGGAATCAAAAGCATAAATAATTTGTATTTCCCTGAAATGTTTTGAGTTGTAATTGTGTTCTAAAGGTATTGTGTTTTGGAACTGAATAAAAATACAGTTTAAAAACCGGAAACAAAAGCATAATGTGTTTCCATGTTTTGGATCGTGATTGTGTTCCCATTTATTGTGTTTTGTAAAGGAATGGATAAAAACACAGTTTAGAAACCGGAATCAAAAGCATACACTGTGTATTTTTCCGTGTTTTATTTATAGAAAGGATGAAACACAAATACAGTTTAAAAACCGGAAACAAAAGCATACACTTGTATTTTCGGTGTATTGTATTTTCTGTGTGACTTGAATTGTGTTCCCATTGTAAAAGTGAAGGGTGGAATAAAAATTGTAACAATTAAAATGTCACGCCACGCCCCCATATGGAGATGAATTTTTCTTAAATAATTTTTTAGGGCGCTCAAAAATTTAGATTGAAAACTGGAAAAAAGAAATGGAATTGGAAGAGTAAATTTTATGGGAATTTTTTATGAGGAGTTCAATTGAGCGGAAAAAGTTAATCGAATTTTAATGGACAAGGGGAAGAAGTATATATTAAAAAATTTATGAAATTTTTGTTTTTTTTCACAAGTGGAAATATGGGAAAAATTTGTGGAATTTATTTGGTCACTCGACAAATAAAAGAGCACCAGCGATAACAGCAGCCATTTCCAAGGGGCATTGGTGTGAACAAATAATAGCAGCAGATAAAAGTTAAAAAATGTGGGATATGCAAATTATGGAAATACATATTCATTCTAAAACAAAAAAAAATTTTTCGAAAATTCTCGAATTGGATTATCGAGAATTGTTTTTTAGCGTCGATTTTTCACGAAGAATGATTTGACAAGCTTAGGTTGCCTGGGGAAGGATTAAGTCCAGCAGGTGAATTCTCATGAATTTCGCCCTATTCAGAAAGACATTGACAAACTCAGGGGGTGGGGTGGAACCGAATGATTCGAGAATAGAGGGTTGGAGCAAAATGGAGAATATCCCCCTCCCATATGCTAAAAACTGTTAAGCACTATTTACATTCTCGTTTCCCAAGGATCACTGAGATTATTTTGTTATTTTTTGGATCAAAAAAAGGCATACAAATAAATATGAATATCTATGACTACCTTAGATAGGTTTTGGCAATAAAAATATTTATTTAAAATAACTTCAATATAATAACTAGGGTTCGAAGTTGTATGCACTAAAAAATGCCAAATATGCGCATAAAAAATGCATTAAAAATCCCCCAAATATGCTCTAAAAACCCGAAAAATACCCAAATATGCACTAAAATATGCATTAAAAACTGCCAAAAAATGGCTTTTAACTTTCAAAAAAATGCCAAAAATTGTGTATAAATTAAGAATTGATTTTGAAATCACCACAACAAGGGCTAAGGAGCATTTTTTATACAATTGCAAAAATATTGAATTTCCAAATTTTAAAATTTTTTATATGGTAAAATTAAAAAAAATTTTCCAAAAATTTCTTACAAAAAATTAAAAATTTTTCGATTTTTAAGGGTATATTTTTTTTAAAATTCCAAAAAAGTCGATCCTTAGGGGTGTGTTTTTCGCCTTTTTACATTTATTGTGAAAATTTCCAAAAAATGGCCAAAATATGCTGTAAAAATGTAAAAATGGCAAAATATGCATTTATTCTCGAAAACCCCCAAAATATGCTTTTATATGCACTAAAAACCTTCACCAAACCAAAAAATTTTAACGTAGAAATGCTATTTTTGAGCCCCTTTCTTCATAGCATATGCGCAGAAAAAATATGCAAAATCATACAACTTCGAACCCTAATAATAACTTTATTATATGTATTTTAAAAATGTTAACTCAAACAATTAAAAATGTTTTTAAAATTTAAAGTTGGTTTTCCAGTGCCTGATCCTCCGCTAGTGTCGGATTTTTCAGCGATGTCGGATTTTGCAGTGTCGGATTTTCCTACCGGAGCCATTTACGACGAACTAGAGGGGGTCGACCCCCCCCCCCCCCCCCAAAAAAAAAAGTATGGGGAGAGAATGAGAGCTTTCTGGGGTTTAGTAAATGTTTTTATTTTTTTCAAAAAAAATCAAATCTCAAAGCAATTTAATAATAGTAATCCTCGACCAAATTTGTCGGGGATGACTAAAGAATTTTTTTTAAGTCGCGAGGGGGGGGGGGGGGGGGGGGGAAAGCCACTCGTTGTAAATGAAACTTTCACAAAAAGTCGAGAAAGTTGTGGCACTGAAGTGGATAAATGGCTTTGGGATTGAACCGTCCAAAGCCTTAAAACAAGGATTCCCAACTAAAATTTTCAAAATTAATACTTTTGAAAATTTTATTCAAATGAAAAAATCAATAAAATGTTTTTGCGGCGCTTTTTTCATTTGGGAGAATAATTGCCTCCTTGAAAAGCATCAAAATAAATCAGCAGAGTTGGTACCCTGCTCGAAATGCACAAAAATTCCACAAATGTATACTAATTGATTCCTACTAATTGATTCCTCTCGGTCTCTAATGTATGAATCCGAACGAATTTTTGACAAAAAAAGAACTGAACAAGAGTTATGAGTAGAGCTGAGCGGGACGACCAGGACCGGGTCGGAAATTCCCGGGTTTTTCAGGTCCCGGTCCCGGTTTTAAAAAAAAAAGTCACGGTTATTTTCTTATTTTCTTTACTGTTATTTTCTGTAATTGAAACTTTAATTAATAAAAAATATTTTAACTTTTATTTTTATTAATTTTTAAACAGACTAATACAAATTAACCAGATATTTGATCATTTTTTGACAAATTTTAACAAATCTTACTCAAAAATTCAAATTTTTTTTCAAATATTTTTTCTCTTGGGAAATTTCCTGATTGGTCCTGGTCCGGTCGAAAAACTTGGTCCCGGCTTTTCTGGTCCCGGTAAGCCGGTCCCGGTTTTTGTTAAAATTCCCGCTCAGCTCTAATTATGAGTCTCAAAAACTTAACCCTTTTTTAAACCTCGGACGGAAAAAAGGGTAAAGTAGGTGGGACGAGACTCCGGGCTCCGAACAAGGCCGAGCATTATCTACAGGGCCTATTTCAATTTCCGTCATATCATGATATGACGTCATATATTTGACCGAATTTCACTTTTAACACTGGCAAAAATAGGGATTTGTTGAGGACCAATAACTCTCGTCAATTTCTTTTTTGTCCAAAAACCGATTAATAATATTTTGTTGCATTTTTGTGCATACCAAGATTTTGGACGGTTCAGTCCCAAACCTTTGGCCATTTCAGTCCCATCCATAACTCGCTCCAAAGTTCTTTCCGTTAAAAAATTCTTTCGGATTCATGCGTTACAGACCGAGAGGCTTCGGATGATACATCATTGTCGAATTTGGTGAAGTACTAGCATTCTTCAATTGTGCCGCTATTTCTTTACATTCCCGGGCTGACAAAGGAAAGCCTCTATGCATAAGAAAATTCCGAAGAATCTATGCGTTTTTTATTTTTTTAGTAAAATATATTATGGTATTTCTTTAGTGTATTATGAAAAATCAAAAATGCTATAATTTTCGGTCATACATTTATAAAAGGCACTATTGTATGTTTTTATATTACAATCTCATTTAAAAAAGGCAAAAGTATGTTTAAGTTCAAAAAATTTAAAATGAAAAAACAACAATTGATCAAAATCAAAAAATGCCAGTATTAATAATTGCAAAGCAGCTTCCATAATGCACTTTTTCGGTGTCCCCGAAGTCTTCTGCGTGCTCACGCTCATGGCGAAGGATTTCAAAAACTGAAACTTTGCTTGAACAGCTGCACCGCTGATTGCGAGCTGGAAATGTATTCATTTAGGTGGTACCACACCATTTTTGTCAAAATTTTAAAATGTTAAAATGATCGGGTTTTCAGGCAGTTGATCAAGAATATAATATCTATTTCGACTATTTCGAATCAAGGAAGCGAATTCGAACAAAAAGACAAATTTCAAAATTTGTCAAAATGTATTAAATTAAAAAAATTCTCGGATTAATAAAAAATTGCTTTTGAACTAAACCAAAAAAGCATAAATTTAAAGCAATCACATTTCTGATTTCATATCAGTAAATTACCTGCGTAAATTTGTGAATTGGCCATCAACGAATGAGAGTTCACCGAGGGCCATGTTCACGCCGTTTGACTTTCGGAACAAATGGCGACAGGGTACCCTTGAAAAGGTTTTTGAGTGTAAAAAACAAACGAGTTTTTATAAAATTGAATTATTTAAAAAAATTTTGCAGGAAATTTAACAATTCTGTTTTACCCCTAATTTCACAATCTTTCCTTATCTTCTGCTAGTGTCGGTTTTCAGCGATGTCTGATTTTGCAGTGTTTTACCAAAATGCTTATTTTTTGCCGGCATAATGCTGATTTCATGGTTAAAACCATTTTTAGACTAAAAACCCGAAAAATACACCGGAATTAAACAGAAACTCATTAATAATTCAATGAACAATATTTACACCATTTTGAACCAAATCTGAAAAATTTTAATTTTCGACTTTTGTCCGAAATCGGGTCTGCGATTCGGAGTTGGTCAAAATGGATACCGAATTCTGCCAAATCGATCAGGCTTTCTTTTTGGCTGCGCGCAGATGTAAGGACTGCCTCGCTGCTCCCCGGTATGCCCTTTCCTCTGATGCATGGAAAGAGACGACTTCGTTTCGAATTCATCCACACAAATTTACCCATCGTCCGACGGCAAACCGCACTTAACAAATGACCGCATCATTAACAAAATTAATAAATAAAATGCTACACATACAATGTGTTCTTGCGCCAATTTTTGTGAGCAAAAAAAGAGTACTTTTTGTGCGCTAAAAAAGAAAATCAAAAAAAGTGCCGGTGCTGTGGCGCTTTCTTGATGCTTGCGGATCACGTGCGCTCGGTAATTCCATTCGTTTGCACAGCCAACTGTGCACATGCTAAACATATTTCTTGTTCAATTCGATTTTAATCACACACTAATATTAACGATATCATATGAAATTGCCTTAATTTAACTCAGATAAGGTCGTTGAATTATATGAACGTTCCTTTAAATAGTTTCGGTTGGTTGGGACCATTCCCAAAAAATATTTAAAAAATTGTAAAATAAAATTCAGTAAACGGAAAAGAAAGCCCAGCTATAGCGCAGCTTGCCATATATTGACACTAAACATTGATAATGTGGGGGAGAAAAATTGATTTTGCTCCTTTGAGAGGGTGCAGTGATAAACGACCCACAGACAAAGGACCCACGGATAAAGGACCCACCAACAAGGGACCCACAAAGACAAAGGGCCCACAAAGACAGAGGCCCCACAGACAAAGGACACAGAAAAATAATTTAATTAAAATTGGGAAAATAAAAATGTTATTGATTAGGGTTATGTATGGATTTATATGTTTTTCTGCACATATTCTGTAAAGAAAGGGGTTCATAAAAAGCATTTCTACGTTAAAGTTTTTGATTTGATTAAGTTTTTAACCAGGGCTCCCAACTGAGAATTTTAAAAATCAAACTTTGGCCGACCAAAAATGAGCATTACGGGCCAGGCCATTTTGCGAGGCCGTTTTTGTACGAGTGCCTGTTTTAGCATTACAATTGTTTAGATTTATATTGTATGAGGTATTGGTATAATTGTGGTAAATATTAATTTCGAAAATTTATTAACAGTATTTATTAAGTAAGGCAGTGCACGACCAGCAGTTATTAAACGGTACACCCGGTTTTCTGTTATGCCAGTTTTAGAGTCCCCGGTTTCGGTTATTTCAGCGGTTGATGAAAAAATTTTCCAATATATTTTAATCTGTTTTTTTTTCACCAAAAAACTGAATTAGATGACACATAAAATAAAAATATAATTTTAATACATTTTTGGGGGTAGAATTAGTCACCGGCATTTCTCTCAGAGCTTATTTTAACATCTCTCACAGCTTATTTTTAAATTTTATTTAAAATTCAATTATTATTTTGTGGGTCCTTTGTCTGTGGCTCCTCTGTCTTTGTAGGTCCTATGTCCGTTGGTCCTTTGTCTTTATGGGTCCATTGTCTGTGGGTCCTTTGTCTGTGGGTCCTTTGAGAGTACGTCTTTGTGAGTATTCACAAAAAACGAGTAAAAAATTAAAAAAATAATTCTGCTCGCAAATTTTAGCAACAACTCATTCCCCACGTCCACCCGAAAAGTTTTTAGGAGTTTTTAAACTTTCTAGAGTATTTTTTCTAGCAGATAATGATTTTTTCGAAAAAATTTTATCAGATAAATTTATCTTGAAATTTTTCTAAAAACCCAATTTTCAAAAAATTAAAAAAAAAAATTTTTTTATTTCAAAAGCCTAGCAATTCCACCGAAGAAAGTTGAGCAAGGCGCACCCCATTCAACACAAAAAACCCATTTTGAAACCATGATGAGTGCGTCAGTGCATTCCATGGGTGCCAAATTGAGCACTTCCACCGGCCGCAGCCATTCGCCGCCGCGTCCGGACGCCTCCGTCAGCACGCCTTTCACACGCGCAAACAGAAACCGACGGCGCCAGGCAGCGTCGCTGTCACCGTCTCAGTTTACGCCCCATATTTTTTTGTTTTCAAAATTAAAAAATATCAGATATTTAGGCATTTTTCAGGTTTTAGGATATATTTGAGGGATTTTTAGTGCTTATTTTATACGCATATTTGGCATTTTTAGTGCATACAACTTATAACCCTACTGATCACAAATTCGGCACCCGCTTCGAACACGGGAACCGAATTAGAACAAAAAGTCGAATCCTTTTTCACCAAAATTCACACTTAATGTCAAAGACCGATACATGGCACAATCAACGACTCTTAAAAGCTAACGGTCAAGGGCAACCTTTTTTTATTCTTTACATCCTGAAGACAAAAACGGTTGACAGTCACCTTATCCGAACTCGACTTTGGACCAGGGATGGCATTCCGAGGCCCCAAAAATTTTCGGAAATCGGAATTCCGGGGGTCCAAAATTTTTCGGAAATCGGAATTCCGAGGCCCAAAAATTTTTCGAAAGTCGGAAATCGGGATTCCGACCCCAAAAACGTTGGAAGTTGGAAATCGGAATTCCGGAGGCCCAAAATTTTTCGGAAATCGGAATTCCGAGGCCCAAAATTTTTCGAAAGTCGGAAATCGGGATTCCGACCCCAAAAATGTTGGAAGTCGGAATTCCGAAGGCCCAAAATTTTTCGGAAATCGGAATTCCGAGGCCCAAAAATTTTTCGGAAGTCGGAATTCCGACCCCAAAAATGTCAGAAATCGGAAGTAGGAATTCCGTGCCATCCCTGCTTTGGACCGGTGTCCAGACATTTTTCGGATTCGTGTTCTTAAATTTTTTTTTGAAAAATGGGGGAACAAAGCACGCACACACTATTACCTAAGAATGAAACCGACTCATACTGTTTTTTGACAAAAAAATCGTCATAACTTTTGTTAAGTCAACCAAATAGCTAATTGCCTTTTCACCGATCAAACTTTATTTTTCGACATTTCCTTTGCTGAATTTCAAATCTTGTCAAAAAACAAAAGGTCATAAAATCCAAAAAAAGTAGATAAGTTAAAAAAATTCATGTTAGAGGCACATGCAATTCTCCTAATAAGGTTTTCTTAAGTTTAATACTTTTAGACTATAAGCTTAAAAAATTGTTTAATTTGAATCTAATTTTGGACATATGGCGCAAATGTTTTAGACGGAAATTTGTCGAACAAATATAAAAAAGAACAATTTTTAAGAGCAGAAAAATGTATCAAAACAACAATTTTCATTCGAAATGATCGACCATTTGTCAAGTGCCAAAAATTCATTTCCACAAAACATTCAGACGCCCTTTTCACTGCTTTGACCCGCTTTTGGCTGCCGGTGGAGACAAAGGCCTAAAAAAGCAAAGCAATTTAAATTGGGTAATTCAAGAAAATATGGAAAAGCTGCTTTTTTGCCCAAAACAAAGGCAAAAAGGCAAGGTAAACTTTACTCGTCCCGATTTTTCTTAAAAGAAATTTTTGGGAATTAATTTAGGGTTTCAATAAAAATGAATTTTTGAAAAATGTTCAAATTCGGTTCCGGTGTTCAAATATGATAAAAATGGAATCAGCGACTCGGAATACTCCTTAAAACTTAGTCCAGAACTTTTTTTTAATCAAATTTAACAAAAAATCGGGACAAGTCAACTCCACCATCGCCATCAAAACATGCGCCCCGCTCGCTGCTCACCCAATGCAATTTGGAGCACACAAATTGAAGATGACAGTGTTCGAAGCATAAAAATCCCATCTTTTTGATGCTGTCGAATCGCCGTCGTCCGTCTTCCCCCCAATTGAGCATCGCTGTCGCTTCAAAATATTCAAATTTGAATTGCGTTGTTTCTCCAATGTCAACATTTCTCGGGTCGCTTCGTTCGTCAATTCAAATTGCTCCATGTGCGGCGTCGACGGATTCAAAAAATAAATAAAGTAGCAGCAGGCAGTAGAAGAAGTGGTGGTGGCACGGAGAAATGCCTAATGGAAAATAAAAAATAAATATTCGGTAATACTACCGATGGCAAATACCAATTCTGACTCCCATTTCGACCCATTTGAAACCCCGGACTCGGGTTAAAACAAATATATAAAGGTAGAATTTTGAAAAAAATTTCTGGGGGGGGGGGTGGAGGGGAGGGACGACGGGTGTGGGGAAATGAAATGCACCCAAAATGGCGACCTCCTTGAAATTGTTGAGCCATTCATTTGCTACCGATGCATCACCGAGAGGGAAGCAGCAAGTCAATCGCTTGGGCTGTCCATCTTTTCGCGGAGTGTGCAACCATTTGCCCAATGCTTGTCCAGCACTCGCATTTGGCCCATCATCTCCAAGCAGTTCGGGCACCAGCCGACCAGAAAAGATCGAATTTGGATTGACATCGGAGAGAATGGTCGGCGAAATGAGATGACGCAATTTGTCCAAATGATTAGTGTCGGAAAATTGCAAATGGCGAAGGTTTTGTGCAAAAATTGGCCAAATTTCGCGCACAAAAGCATCCCAAATCGGCTGTTGGTCAAGGTCATGTGAAGGAGGAAAATACAAATCCAAATTGGTGCCATTGTCCCAAATTTGTTGATTGGAACGGAGAAATTCGATGATGTGATGGTTGATGTACCTGAAAATGGGATGTTTCGGGAATTAATTAGGGTTTCGAGGGTTCAAACATTTCCCGGCATTTGCGACCCCGGCTTTTCTTAATTTTTATGCTGTTTAAGCGATCAGGGATCGAAAAAACTTAATTCTAAAAACCTCCAAATTAAACATTCTTGGTATCTTTCGATAGCCCCAAGAGTCTTCTCTTATCCCGTAACAAGTGAAAAAATTTCGTTGTGTTTCAAGAAAGTTATGGCCAGAAAACTTCAAATTTCTACTCATTTTTGACCATAACTTTCTTGGAACGGTCGTTTAAACTACAATAGAGCCCAAATGTATGGGCTGCAAATGTCGAGGCCCCAATTTAAATTACGCAATCGTAAGTCTCGGAAAACGGATTCTGTTGGGCAGCGGACGGTCGGGCATCGAAAATTGCACACTTTCGTGTTCGTCAACAGCAAATATGGGCTTTTGAGCTGCTTAATGTTTTTTCGAATAATGAATTCATTACGAATATTCAATTCGCATTTGCCAGTGTCGAAATGCGTGTCCACCAAACCATCAAAACGTGGAGAAATCAGTGCCATTTTGAGGCCGAGTTGGACACGATCAAAGAATGGCAGAATGTCCATCAAAACATCGTTACAGATCCAGCTGAAAAATTATAAATGTTTAATGCCATGAAAAAGTGCCAAATTTGGCTCACATTTTCCTCAAATTTCGATTGTTCATTTTCTTTGCTAAACGAACGCTTTGCCGTCTTCCAAATGGTGTCACAATTGAACCCAACGGTTGCTGCTGCTGATTTTCAGCGGTGGATGAAAGTTTTTTCTTTTTTCCGACAGGCGGTGCCATTAGAAATTGTTTCGATCCAATAAAATAAATAAAATGATATAAAAATAAAACGACAGAGCAATATGTAGGGGATATATGTAAAATTGCGAAATATGGACACACATAAATTTGAACAAATTATGGAATAAATAAATTTCTTTAAAAATTATCAATAGGGAGTAGAATTATATGCAAA